>LBLO01001014.1:0-12633 GCA_004354395.1 Chondrostereum purpureum
CGTAGTAGATATTGTGTCATGTTTGTTTGATCTTATTCTGAACCTTAATGAGAGTGTGTTGTTGTGAGACCGACTGGCAAACTCTGCTGTGGAGTGTTGTACTTGTTTGGCGCAACTCGGGCCAACGCGATTCTCATTTCTCAATCCTCTCGCCGCCGCAATGTCTTCTCAGGAGATTGGCTAATGTACTCTCTCATTAATGCTCAAATATGATTATTCTCAGGATTCATAAGGGCTTTCAAAAAAGCTGTACATTTGTAGTTTAAATTCTGCTACTATGTACTTGTGCTGAGTCGCGACTCAAGCACAAGCTTGAAGATGCACTGCCACCATATTTTGTGCTCGGTTCTCAAAGAAATTATTTCCTCTCGGAGACAAACCCTCAGACAACTAAAAAAATATCAGTGAAATGCATTTAGTACCATATAGCTACTGTGAACAATAATGTTATGGACTCGCTAAAGCCAAGAAATGGGCGAGAGGATTGAGAAATGAGAATCGCGTTGGCCCGAGTTGCGCCAAACAAGTACAACACTCCACAGCAGAGTTTGCCAGTCGGTCTCACAACAACACACTCTCATTAAGGTTCAGAATAAGATCAAACAAACATGACACAATATCTACTACGGTCCATAGCGGCGGATTCAGCCTCAGCTTGTATCCCTCGTAATATGTGTTGTTCGTGAGACCGAATGGGAAGGAGTCTGAGGATGGATGTGTCTGAAGATACCAGACCCTGGTCACGAGTCTAGCGCTTACGCTAGCGTTCGTATTATAATTTATAGCTTCACCTCCAACTTGAACTAGCACAATGTCAGGTGTAGATGCCATAACAAAGAATCAGCAAGCATTTGAAACCTATACCGTTAAATTGTCTACATCTGAGGAATTCGTTAAATTTGCTGGGAAATTTTATGATTGGCTTCAGGACGATAGGGCCTACTATCGTCAAGCACAGGGGGAGGTAATACTTCTGGTTTCTGCTGGAATACAAGAATTCTCTCACACAATATTTAGATTATAAGAATATGCACTGTAACTATGCATATTCACTGCAATATTGATGTTCATGAATAATGCTGGATTAGATTGCATGGCAAACAATTCTGCGAGACGTGGTTAAGGTAGATTTGAACATTCAGCCTCATCACCTTCGTCACAAACGGGTGCAAGCGTATCTAAACCTCATATGGATTATAGACCGGCACGCTGCATTATTCAAACCTGAGTACTACCGTGGGTGCTCGCTTTTTTTCTCCTTATAAAAGGCACGCGCAGTGTTGACTAGAGCCGGGTTGTGCAGCTGGGTTGTTGGATCTCAGGGCTACAGCTTCCCATGTCAGTTCCCAGCACTTACCGTGAGTGGCGTCTGTTATGCACTGTGAAAAATAGTTGAAATTGTGACAGGATTAATATCCCAGCGGGGTCCCCTACAACTTCAATGGGCAGAACTCCTACACTCCTCATGCCATCCTCTGCTCCCATTTCTGCTCCTCCTCAAGTTCCTGGAACATCGAGCTCATCGAGTGCATCCACCTTCCACCCTGCTAGTGCTCCTCCGAAACCCAGGAAGAAGAAGAAGAAGAAGAAAACTACAATCGACTTCGCTGCCCTGGCGGCAGTTGATCTTGAAGAAGCGAGAAAACAGAAGACCTTAGAGGGTCCCGTTCTATCTGGAAGTGGTGTGGCTGAACCAGAGATCAAACAGGAAACACCAGTTGGAACAACAGCGCCAGGAATGACATTGCCTGTGCAAACCGCGCCAACATCTGCACCAGCATTAAGAGTGAAAACCGAACCTGAAGTAATCGATTTGACCTTGGATAGTTCACCGGAACCAAGTCCACAAGTTGAGTCAGGGCTCAAACTTCACACAAAAGAAGTCAGAGAACCGGCGGCGGCAACAGTGACGGCTGCTCAAAGTTCTGTGGTTGCTCCCGTTGTTTCTTCATTGCATGATGCACCGACTGTTCGCAGTGGGCACTCGACAGAGGTCCCTCAAGCCCCTCTGAGGCAACAAAACCCAGTAGATCCACCACTAGACGTCATTCCGCTCAAGGAAGCGAGTCCGGTGGCAGTGGAAGAACCAAACGAGGCGATTGAACAACGTCAACCTACTCCTCCTCAGCCCAGTCCAGCGCCACAAAATGTAGTTCCTGTTGAACAGTCTGGTACTCCCTCTCCGCCGTTGCCATCGGATGTACCAGCGAATCTTGAATCTGAGGATGTCCAAATGACAGACACGCAAGAAGTACAATCTGACCTTTGGTTTAGATTCTCAGATATTGATATATTCATTTTCTTTCTAGGAAGAAGTAGCACCTGCTGCAGGGTCACCGCATGATGTTCCTACAGCTGATGCCGTTATGGTGGATACGGTGGGAGAAGAAGAGCAACAGGTCAAGGACATTGTTATGGAGGATGAAGGAGATGAAGCACCGCCAGCGCCGTTACCTGCACCAGAAGACAACCCACCGGACACTGACTCTCACGAAGAAAGGCATATTCCCGAGGAAGTTTCGGCCGCCAATAATCTCCCCCAGGCTGCAACGGTACCAGCACCTATTGCAGCACCGTCTGATCCAGTCACGGTCACCCCCGGTCCCAGTGCTCAACATCCTACTGCTAAACCGAAAGCTCTTGTCGATCCCGCTATTCCAGAACCAGAACCAATTGTCCTGCCAGCATACGGTATGTTTTGAGATTGAGTAATAATCTGACTTTCCTACATTATTTCTTTGGAAGATCTCTTCGGGCCTGAAATGGCCAAGATAGTAGCTGCGCGAACTGTTCAGCACGGAACATGTCATCTCCGATTCGACCTTGTAAATGATCAATATACTTCGATTTCGACTTGGGTCAATAGGAATGCTACTCAATCGTAAGTTATCTATCTGCGCATTGGTGTCCCTATTTACTTTGCGGAAACTCACCCGATGTTTCTCTTAGGAAAGTCGAGAAGTGTATGTGTATATCTCTTGCAAGTTATATCTGCTCCGATGCGATAGAAAAATTACCTAGCAAGATGCCGCAGAAATTCTTCAATTTGTTGGTTAGGGAGTGGCCGAAGACCGAGAAACTGAGGTTGAACGTTCAGTATCAGGGGAAAAGGATAATCCTTCCTTTGGGTCCTCCTATCATCGTAAGCTTCAACACATTCGCTCGCAAGTTTCACTAAATATAATACCGTCTACAGACAACTCCGGATAACCTAGTCGACTTGACGCCATTCTTGCTTCTTGGTTCGAATGAAATCATTCTGGAGTGTGATGATGTTGATCTGAGTAGATACGTGTTTGTCGTCCATGGACATTGCCCGACGAGGAAACAGTTGGAGCAAGTGGCGAATAGGAGGAAGAAGGATTGGGAATGGAGATGCAAATTGAAGCACGCGTGCAGACCTTTTGACATATCCAAGAGCAGGATTCGAGATACTCTTGCTTAGAGCCTTAGAGTCGTTTGTTGTACGATTCTCCTTCATTCCAACGATAAATGCGAGATAAAAGACCGTGCAGTAGTATGGCTTAGAAATTAAATCTTTAGAGCAGGGAAACCTTTAACATGTTTGCAGTTTAGCGCACTTTTCCATTATCGTTTCTATTCGATGTTGCAGCTGCGAACTTGCCGTTAGCTGGAGGAAACGCCACACGCAATTCCAAGATGTGACTTTACGACAGTCACATTATCACGTCAGATACAGTTGACAGATACGTACTCCTTGACCTCAAACCAGCCTCAAACCACCAGCAATCATATTGAACGGGATTGAAACCCTGAAGTTACTACTAGAAACATCCTGAATATCCCAAGCCGCCCTCGCAGTGAATAGTACGAAACTCGAGATGACTGAAGGCCCAGCTGGTCCTGGCGCACCGTCGGAGTTTGGTCAGAGTGAGGGACACAATGGTCGTACTTACCCTATCCAAGTGGTACGCGTTCTTACTCCCCCGCACCATTTCAATTGGACATAGGTCAAGGTCTCTAAGTTCCTTCAAGTCTGCGGCTAAATCCCAGGAAACGGAATCATTTTTCAAACACTCTATGACTGCTCAACCGATGGGCCAACGTTACAATCGCAGGACTGCGTTCAGGGGTAAGGTATTCTAGGTCGCTCACTTCTCGAATGGGGTCAGTATTTTGCGGATCTTCGAGTATTTCGGAAGCCCTCTTCAGCAAGTAACACCTAACATGGGATATCTTCTATTGAAGGACGATCGTTGTTAAATCTTCCAAACGACTGGGTCCCTGTTTCTATCTGCGGTTCCATTAGGTGTTACATCGTGTCTCTTGTCCAGAAATTTCGAATCTCAGAAACCCTCGCACCTACTTGGGAATGGAATCTGTACATGTTGTGGTTGATGTTCACTGATCACGCAGTAGGTAAAAATACCGCTATGCCAACTGCTTACTAGTAGGTGAGTTTTTTCGGGAATGCGCAAACAACCTTGGACATGATGATGTTACTCGTAAACCAGGATTACTTCTTCCCGAGGTGGTGGCCTGGTCTGCCCTGACACTGAGTTACCCTCTCTTTACTTCCTTCCGCTGCACACCAGTTTAGTGAGAAAATGGAAGGCGGCAGTCTCTTCTCCACATACCAGAGTCTGTTCGGCGGTCTTTGCAATGACCATTCTACCTATAAATACATTATGGGCAGCTCCCTTGTAAGGGCATTCCTCTCGGGATACTCTCTTTCCGCCTGCACGTCTACTATGCGCTTCCAAGCTCTTGCCCTTATAGCCACTAGCTTGCTTTTTGGAACAGTCTCCTCCCAGAGTGCTGTCAAGAACATCACTTTCTCTAACCCCAAGGCTTCCAGTAGGTTCTTGTGCAAGGGATGATAATCATTCTTCTTAACTTGCATTTACAGATTATTGGGTAGATGGAACATCCATCCCCGAGATGGACTTCGATGTCGGCCCTAGCTGGTCGGGACTGATGCCTATCTCTTCGGATCCCAATGAGACTCGCCAGGTAAAGCTCAGTCGGATTTACAGTCCTTGTCACTCGTAGTCTGACCTACGTCCTAGTTGTTCTTCTGGTTTTTCCCTCCTGGACCCCAAGGCAGCCTCGACGACTTGATCTTCTGGTTTGTGTATTTTGACAGTGCTTTCCTGGCTTAAGTATTCATCCATGTTCCGCAGGACGAACGGAGGTCCAGGATGTTCTTCTCTCGAAGGGATATTGCAAGAGAACGGCGTAGGTTACGTTCCTCATGCCGCACACTGACTGACTCAATTTGATTATTGTATGACAGCCTTTCTCTTGGGCATATGGGCAGGCGAAGCCTACGCAGAACCAATGGAGTTGGACTAATCTTTCCAGCGTGCTCTGGGTCGAACAACCCGTTGGTACTGGATTTTCTCAGGGGACACCTAACATCACAGTATGTGTACTCTCCCTGTTCCTTCTGTTCAGCACTCCAAGTTCCCTTTGCAGAGTGAGGATGAATTGGCCGCCCAGCTGGTTGGATTCTTCCAGCAATTTTTGGAAGTATTTTCTGAGCTGAAGAATAAGAAATTGTACCTCGCCGGAGAAAGCGTGAGTTGTATCTATTTTGCTCTTAGCACACTTCTAACCCTCGCAACATTGGCAGTACGCAGGAATGTATGTCCCGTGTAAGAGTCCCATTGGTCCTATTCGACGACCACTTCTTTGATGGAGTTGGTTCAGATATCGCTAACTATATCTATGACCACCCAAACGATCTTGCGCTCGACTTGCAAGGGATATGGCTTGCTGACCGTGAGCAGGGACTCTTGAAACTTTTAGACCCATATTTGATCCTATTCACCTAGCGGTAATCGGTTGGGACAAGGTGCAAACTCAGCTTCCCGCCCTCAATATGGTCCACCGATACGAGAAAATATTTGGGTTCAAGTGGGTCCCCAAGTCTTACCTTTCCCCTGCACTAACATCCCGGAACCTTGCAGTCAGACCTTCTTGAATGACCTCCAAGCTATGAACGAACGCTGCGGATTTGCTGATTATAGCACCAAGTTTGTGAAATACCCTCCTACCGGGCTTCTTCCCCTTCCCGGTGGAAGCGATACAGGATCAGACGATGCTTGTGACATATGGTTCACTATCCGCACAGCAGCACTACGACTGAACCCAGCATTCAACCAATATCGCATCTTCGATATGTACCCGGTCTTGTGGGATGTTTTGGGATTCCCGTAAGTTTTTCATCCCCATAGACCAATGTATTCTAAATACCATTCTTGTTCACAGAGGGACGTTCTCTCAAACTCAGGTTTCACCTCTTTACTTTGACAGAGCAGATGTGAAGAAGGCAATTCACGCTCCCGACGTAACTTGGACAGAATGCTCCAGTGACCAGAATATTAATGTTTTCGTTGATGGTATTGACAAGAGCGACCCACCTGCTTTCACAGTTCTACCGAACGTGATTGAGAAGAGCAAGAGGTCCGTCCTTATCCATGGTCTAGCGGACTATAGGATTATTGCTGAAGGGCAAGTGAAGTCTCACTACCTCTGCACGTGTTATTGACTTTGCTATCATCAGGTCTCGTGTTACAATCCAAAAGTATGTTCCGCTACGAGTTGAAATGCTTGATCATGACAGTGACTTACCACGGCTGTTGCGATTTTTAGCATGACATGTAAGCATTTCCATTGGTATCCTCCCATGGACGTCGTAGGGCTGATCGTAGCTGTGCAACACAGGGGGTGGTTTGCAAGGTTTCCAAACACAACCCGAGAATGACAGCTTCATTGTCGATGGAATGGGTGCTCTCGGAACAGCACAAACAGAACGCAATTTTACCTACATCGAGCTCGAGTTGTCTGGACATATGTGAGACTCCTTCGAAAATCATCTTGTTCTGTCCTTACCAAGTGTGTCTCTACATCAGGGTTCCTCAATTTTCCCCTTGGGTAAGCGCTTTATTTTGTGAGATTTGACACACGCTGAAGTCATAGATTCATAGTCGGCATTCCAAACGATGCAATACTTGATGGGCTTCAGGACCGCAGTGTAAAGAGCGGCCAAGTCTTGCCATGATATTCAGTCATGTACTTCACCTTCATTTTCCAACTTCAGACTTCAAATCTTCTACATTCTTACGAAAACAAAATCAATGTATGATTTACTTCCATATTAAACTAAGGAATACCTCTTTGGCTTGTTGGTGATCTATGTCCATACATATGTAATCCCATAAGCTGAACTTCAGATAGTCTCGATGTCGTCCTCTGCGGCCTAATATTCCATAGATTGGCATCACTCATTTAAAGGCAACAGGCCTACAATTACCATGAGGTACTGCTCAGGTGGAGAATCGAGATTCTCACGCAAGATTCTCCGACTATGCCCCCTTGGAGATTGCTTTGCAATGGCATAACTGGGTATTCGGCATTCCTGGTGACTGATGACTACAACTGTCATCTGCATACATACAAAAGTTGCACCGGTATGCTTACAGTCAGCATATGTATGCCTTGGTTCGAAATCAGGTATGTGATGAGCAAACGTATGCATAGCGCCATCCTAAGCTAGGCAACTCGAACGCGGTGCACATCCAGTCGCGTTCGAGTTGTGCACTTGTAGCGTCTGAGTAAGGCGCCCGAATGGAGCGTACAGCTGAACCTTCGGATTTGGATGCCACTAGCCATTTTTTGTTGATGCGGACCGCAAGCAGTCACGACGCATAAGCCTTTTTGACCAAGGCGATCCTTAGAATCATGTGTAGCCACTTGTGCAAACCGGAAAAAACGATCTGATGCAGGCCATTGACCAAACATCTCTGCCTTCCGCTAGGACCGCTACTGTGATCTATGCGTGCTCAAGCCGAAAGGCCATATGCTTGAGCACAACACTACGAATACCTGGTACACCCATCCATGACCTTGCTCAGCTGAAAAGAGGTATAAAAGCTTCAGGATGGATTCAAATCTATATTATCCCTCTTCTGCTTCACAGTACGCCAGTACAACTTTACATTTTAATAACACTCGCCCCAGTCTCTCAACCTCTTTATATCAAAAATGGTCTCCTCCACGATTCGCTCTGCCTTCATTGCCGTGGCCATCGCCGCCACTGTCTCTGCCAGTCCTGCCCTCCAGAGACGGGCCACATTCAATGGCTGCTCTGCGTCTCAGCAAGCACTCATCGAGACCGCTGCCAATGATGCGAACACTCTAGTATCCGAGTCGTTCTCGTGAGTAGCCCTTGACTTGACTATCGAGCGACGTGGGCAGCAGTTGACCAAATGCCTTGAACACAGCTACCTTCAAGGTGTCTCTGAATCTACCCCGAGATACCAGGCATGGTTCGGTTCATTCACTGCCGAACGCAAGTCGACGGCTGAAGGCCACTTCGAAGCTTTGGCAAGCAATGACTTTACTAGCTTCACTTACGACTGCTCTCCTTGCAACGCTGTAAATGCCTACGTGCAGGCTGATAGGTCAATCTCCCCACCCATGGCCTCAGCTTCCAGAGACTGACCCAGACATTCTGCCTAGTAGCTTTGGCACCATCTTCCTCTGCAATGGTTTCTGGGAAGCTCCGGCTTCTGGCGCCGCCTCGAAGGTAAATCGGAACCAATGTTAGATCGCTGCATCTGAGGCTAATATTCTTGCAGGCTGGAATTCTCATCGGGGAAACCACGCGCTTCACTGAGGTTGCTGGGACCCGCAACCGTGCTCAAGGTGTCTTCGGTGCCAGGAACTTGGCTACCACCAACCCCGCCGCAACCCTCAACAACGCGGACAGCCACCAGTTCTTCGCTGAGAACACCCCCGCATTGGCATAAAGATAAGGGAGCTGCGGGTTTTACGTCCCAAGCATCACATTCGTTATCTAAACATGTACAATCCCAAGCCTGCATATATGTAAATGTCGGAATACTATATGGATTGCATACACTTCACACCTGCGTGATAGCTATCGTTGTAGGAGAGCAGGAAAGACAAAAAACTGTGAAGATAAGCGAACTGGACCTGAAAAGCCAGACTCCATGAGATTTTGGTGAGCTCGCACTTGCAAACATCTTCAATCACACACTAGTCACCATCTCTTCAAAGATCTTAGCGTACAACTAGTAGTTGTGGGTGTCGGCACTTGGTCGGCACTCTCCGCCAAAAAAAGTGTGACAGAGAAAGTGGACCTTCCAAACTAGGACATCGCCTCACGAAATTTTTTGTGCACTCTGTACTTGGCCTTAAACTCTTTGTTTCTACAGAAATTACATTTCCTAGTGCTTGGAATGGAATGACTGAATTAAATGAGCAAAAAAACATCATTAGACTGGTATCAGTGCTGCCAAAGGAAGCGCCGCTGCGGTGGAACGCGGGGTAATTCCTATATCGGGATCTTATATGCTCTCAACCCATCTCAATTTTTATTCCCACTTAATGGCCACATTTCTCGATGAGACAAATTGCGCGATCGAAGTTTTAAGGTAATCGGAGAAAACTGATCGAGACCGTTTTTTGATGTCTGCCTCCATTCCCTCAAAGTCCTAAAAAATGGTGCTGATCAGAGCTCCCAAAAGACGAGACCAGAATATTGAGGCGGATTGGAAACAATCGGCCTCGATCAGTTTTCTTAAATTTGTATTTTAAAAATATTTTGCCCCCAAAACGAACCGCCATTCTCTGCCCAGGAGTGGGAATAAAACGACCCGCTATCTTGTGCAAACGTCGGAGTTTGAAATTAGCAGGGAGTGCCGACACCCATAAACAACTCAGCAATCGTATTGCACGAGATTGAACCCCTGAAATACTGGTTATATAATATCCCAGGATAACACAAGACAACTACCACCATCATCTAAAAATCTAAAATCTAAAAACCCTGGCACATAGCATTCAGGAGTACAGATTCACAGAACGAGGTCCTGGCATATAGCACTCAGGACCGTAAAGACAGAGATCCTGGCATCTWGTCTTCGTACAATCTCAAGCTCATCGACGACTGGCTGTCCAAGCTCGAGCCACAGTGCAAGGGGCTCTGCACAAAAGGGCACACTACGTGGCTATGTTCTTATCCTTCTTTCCTAACGACATTCCTGGATTGTTNGGGACTGGGTTGAACTTCGTGAAGCCATCCAACAGGCACAGTATATTCCCACAGCTGGGGATGCGATCTTTGACAATGCTCGACAGTGGGTAAACACCGTTGTAGCCTCATTTTTGCATGATTCGGACGACCGATATGCGCATTTGAGGCATGGTGCTGATGGTTATGGTGGCATAGATGATATCACCTCGAAATTACCACCACTCTCAAGTGAAGTTGAGGAAAGAAGTATCAGACAAATCAAAGAACATATTCGACAGTCTCGCCACACATGTTGGCCTGACCATCTGGTGACTGACTATTATTTCGAGATCTTCCCTCTCTTCCCTTCGGAATCCCAGTCAGCTTTTCCTCCACTTTCATGTCCAGATGATGATCTATCATGCTGCTTTCAATGTGAAGCTCAGAATGAACTCGTTGAACTTCATAGACTACTCCAGGATAAATGGGAGGACGAGGATGCAGAGTATGCAGCCAAGAGACTAGTACGTCGACAATTGGGCTATTTACTCTCAGCTGATGGCTCGTCGTTTTCATAACAGATTGATTTGTTAAAATCGCCCGAGATCATTCGAAAGCATTTATCCCAGAAGGCCTCTGTAGCCTCAATTTATGGAACGGCGCATTCGTCTATGGTCAGTTGGTGTCTCTACCCCATCTTGACTAGACTGACCCAAACCCAGGCCGTTGGCATTGAGGAACATGTAGATGTACAAATGGCCACTCCCGATGCTGAAATTGTGAACTCTTTGCTCGCTGAAGAAAATTGGGCAAGCTTCTTCAATTCGCAAACTCACTAAAGCGATTGAATTTCATTTCTCTATTCTAGACGTCTCACTATCACCCCAACACTTATGTTTCTTTTGATACACAACCACTGCACCCACAACCAGTTTCTCAATGGGATCAGACGCACCACGAGGTTGTCCAGTCTGCTGGTTATCTATTCGGCACGGAGGATTTAGGCTGGTATGCTGAGCCACTAGCAGCAGCACTACCAAGTATGGACCCGTTTCCAACAACTCCATTTCCATATGCCTCGCAAACCTCTGTGGTTCAGCAGTCTGATCCTCCTCTTGCTTACTACCAGCAATATATCGAGCCCGACCAAGCCCCAGTCGCTGGTCCGTCCCACATCGGTCAATCTTCCTATCAAGTGTTCTCCGCAAAGCAATCCAGGAGACCTCCCAAAAGACTAAGGGACGGAACCAATGCGTCTATGAAACAGGAGATCAGACGTCGGTTTATTTTGCTTTTCAGTGTGTTCCTGTTTTCTTCGTCTGTTTCCGCACATGTTGACTAGGTTTGCTATACAGAGGAAGCTGGGATGCCCCTCGACGGCGCTATCAACGCCCCTCGTCTTCCTTGGAACACTCTGTACCAAACGCTTCGAGAGAAAGGGTTCGCATTGGAGAATTGGCCAGACGACGTTCCCGTTCCGGGACGCGATACACTCAGTGGGGGCGAGATTGATAAAGGTATAAGTNGGCTGAAGGTTCAGTCTGCGAAGCTCTTGCTCGACGCACTGAATGATACCGAACATCCGTTGGGTTTGCGTATACTAGGTACACTATGTCAGTTATCTTGTTTGGTTACTGACACATTTCTTAGATCCTGGAGAACGACCTGGTAAACGGCTTCGGACGGAGACTGAGTAAGAATTGTGTTGGATCGAGGAGGGCCTGTGACATTTTCCCGTAGGGATATTCATTATTTAACGTAGGATATCTTCAAAGATATCGGGACCTTCGAAGGTCTTTAAAGATCGTATACTTCCCTAGGTTACATGTATAACTACACTAACTATTTGAGTGCTTCGTGGCAGTTCACGGCTTCCCCTTGACCGTCATGCGTCGTAATATTTGAGGGTCCGTAACCAGTAACGCAACTAGGAATTTTGAGGGACTGATATTGTACAATTAAATAACAATCATGACGGAATAATGACAGATCGCGGTGAGGCGTACGCGCGAACCCGGGTATAGAAGCTCTTGACTGGACCACCAACATTCGCGTCTCTTTTGGATAAAATGACTTTTCTAAATTCATTTCTCTGGATGCCGAAAGATAACTGGGCTTTGGAAATTACATTTTCTCTTAGTAGACGCCCAGATTACACAGCCAAGAGTCGTCTCCATCATTGAGCGCCTATCGTTGGTTCCCGTTCTCCATCCTCTCCTTGTACACGAGTCTCACGACCTTCTGGCACTCCTCACAAGTGAAGTCGAACCCTCTCTGAAATCATTCCCTTGGCCAACCCTGCCCTCCTAAAACGTACCATGGATTTCACAGAAGACTCAGTGTTATCGCAGGACGACCAGAATCTGGCACGATGGGTGGGAGAAGGCTCACCGAGCGAATCCAAGAGACTGCGATGGATTGCCGTTTTCCTGTGCAAGGTCTTGGCGTGGAGGGTCCCGGCGTCGCGATACCCAACGGTCTGGCCCGAGTTGCTGGATGAAATGGGAGAACGCGATCTTTGGCTGTNGGCAGATGGAGATGAAGCGTGTCTCCCGGATGCAGAGGAGGGGTGGGCTATGGAGCGTAGTGTTTTCGACGGAGGACAGGAAGCGTGTCGTAGGCTGTTG
>LBLO01001015.1:0-12626 GCA_004354395.1 Chondrostereum purpureum
AAAGCCAATGATGGCATCCGGGATTCCCCCGAGAGGTATCTCTTTCTTAAAGATGACTAGAGACTGAAAAGCCCACCAAAAGGTAGGCCACCTGCCGTCGAGGCAGTGAGCGAGATAAACCCCTCTTGTTAGAGGGCATCACAGCACACCTGTCCACCTCTAACAGTACGTGATATTAGGGCTTACCAGGTGAATTCCGGCGGGTAATCATCGTCATCTTCCGTAGTATCTGGGTCACTCTCTTCTTCGTAGTGCGAGGTGTCATTATCTTCAACGAGGGAATACTTGGCGTATTTGCCACCAAGAACAAGTGCTGTCATGCGTCTCTCGTAAACCTATATGAATGCTGGTTAGACTTTATGGGCTCCTTGGGTATGAATGGTACGGTACATACACAGCCCGAATCCAATCCAACTGTCCATCGCTTGACATCCAGCCCTCTAGAGGCTGCGTGGCCGTAGAGCACAGTAGCAGGATAACAAGGCAGGCTCTTCTTGTGCTTGCCAAATTTAGCACTGTATACAGCGTCGAACCCTTGGCAAAGTTTAACATCTTTGTTGAAGAGTTCTGACCAAGGCTGGCCGTCTTTATCTCTGAGATAAANTTAGATGATGCTTGTGCGGAAGATCCGGATGAAAATACCTGACGACGGTACCATCCTTGAGTACACTACGCATGTTCTGTGTCAGATATGGCACCATATTCTGAGGGACATCCTCCATCATGCTAATTTCCTGTAAGCGCCGAAGGATTTTCTTCCTCTTCCCAAGTGCCTCAGCCTCTTCACCTTGAGGGAGGACTGGAACCCGTGCCAAAGGCTGGTCATCATGATCCGGGTCCTTTGTCGGATCTGAACTGAGGAAACCAGCATGGACAAGGAAAGTATGGGCGTGTGGGACATGGAGCTTTAGTGGTTTGTTCAGCAGATAGACGTACTCCTCGTCTGACATGGCAAGAGCGATCCGATAGTGGTCCCCATACAACTTCCAACCTTTGGGAACCTTATTCCACCATTTCCTGTCGTTTCCGCTCCGCTTCTTGTCTTGCTTGTCAACCCAATCCTCAATAATATCATCATCTTCGCGATCCTTCGCTGGTAGCGACTTTTGGAACTCGATAAATTTGGCATCAAGGTCTGTGAGCCACCGTTTGCCGCCAGAAATGGATCGAATCCAGTTGATCCAAGAGCGCCATTCGATGGCCTTCTGGTCGTGATTCCCGCGAACAGCTGTGATGTTGTTGCGAGCCATGTAAGATAGAACGGCAACCGAGCCATCATGGGGGCCTTTAGCCAAAATATCGCCAACAGAGACAAGGGTATCATGACGAGGGTCGTATGAAACCTTGTCAAGGAGTGCGACTAGTTCACTGTACATCCCATGAATATCCCCAATAACGATAGTTCGTCGTTTTGGGTCATCTACAATGTAAACGCGTCATGGTTAGAAAATCGGTGGTTACTACGAACGGTGCAGAACACACCTATAGGAAACTCCTTTGGAGACAATGTTTGGACTTGGACAAATTTGCCGAAGTCCGGGAAAGCCCCCTCCGATGAGAATGTATCACTTTCCAACGACGAATCCGCGAAGTCGTTTAAAGGGCCTTGGGGGCTGTCGCTGAGCCCGGCGACTAAGACGTAGAGGATGAAAAAGGTGACGATGGAGTATGCAATTATTCCTCGCAGAGACGACATATCGTCATGGGCCGAAATCAATAAAATAGACAGATGTGTGGGTTGGAATCAGATATATGAGTATATGAGACTTGCGCAAGCTGCGAGATGACTGTTCAAAAGAAAGGATAGCGTCCAACCCAAGCTCGACTGTGAAGGTTCCGATCAGGGCATTGTCACGCACGTGGCTGGAAAATACCCCCCTTTGGCTGCGAATCTTATCAGATAAGATAAGATTTAAGTCAAGTAGCTGCTAAACCTTTATCGTTTGAACTTAACAACACAATAGATATATGGCTACATTACTATGACATACAAAATAATAGCAATTATTTACAATTCGGAATACCGTTATGTTGGAGGTTTGAATTTCTTGTTAGAATACCCCACATTAGTACGTCCCATTCCTAATCGTCGTTTCACACCCGCCACCGGGGCAGGGGCAGGGACCACAGGTGTCGGTACAGCACAGAGTTTTGTAGATGATGTAGACTGTTTGGGTTGGTCTGGTAAAGAAGAAGGATGTGTCTTCGTATTTCCCTTCTCCATCGAGGGAGAATGTTTTGGGGGTTGTGNACAGCACACGATTCGATGCATTGTCTGTGACGAGAGGTCTTGTTCGAGGTGGTGCTTGCGGAAAAGACCGTAGCTGAAGTAGCGGGTGCAAGATTGGTGTGTGCGTAGTAGATCGTGATCGTGGGGAGGGAGGTCGAAATGTACCTAGGAAAATGACGTCTTCAAGACTAGGTTAGACATTGCGATTCTAGTACAGATACACAAGGTGACCCACCGTCTGAAGACGGGTCCTTGGATATCGGGCGGCCTTTAGATGTTTCTACTTTGGGCTTCACAGGCTGACTCGGTGAAGGCTCGTTCTTGACTCGGGGTTCACCCTTGAACCAATTCTCCAGTCCCAACTCCTGCTCTTGCTTCACATCGACTTCATGTTTGATTTTCGGTTCTCTTTTGATCCCCGACTGTTCCCTCACGTCGGGTTCGTGTTTGGCTTCGACATCTCTTGGCTCAGGCTTGACTTTGAGCTCTCTAGTCTCTTGTTTTACGGCAACTCTTGGTGTCCGGGAATTGAGAAGTGCACCAGAGCCAACGAATCCAGCCACTCCAAATTTAGTTTCAGCCAGGCGGAGAGCAGGGATGGTGTTTGGGCAACATACCTGGACCTGGCAGCATTGGACCTCCTGGCATCCCTGCCATGTTTGGCACCATTCCTATTGTATGATATCAGATATCGACTTACAGTGCAAGGACCAAGACCAAATACCTCCTCCATACATTCCGATCTGGGGAATCCCGGGTATATACACAGGAAACATGTTATAGTTCCCCATAGCAGCAGTGCGTTGTGGCTGCTCCATCCGATTGCGCATGATCCTATTGCTTCAGAGAATATCAGCATTATAGATATGCAGGGGGTTTGAAGGAGTCACATACTACTCAAGAACCCTTCCTTCGACTTCTTCAGCAGCAGCTGGCTCTCTATCGAGGACGCTGCAGATGACATTGCGTTCCTCCAAATCGAATTCCGAGAGATTGG
The DNA here is from genome assembly GCA_004354395.1 of Chondrostereum purpureum. Taxonomy (NCBI): domain Eukaryota; kingdom Fungi; phylum Basidiomycota; class Agaricomycetes; order Agaricales; family Cyphellaceae; genus Chondrostereum; species Chondrostereum purpureum. The sequence continues at coordinate 3,228 of LBLO01001015.1, forward strand.
AAGTGAACAATGTCTATACCATATTCAAAAGAATGTTCGATCGAGAAGAAGATGGGACGAACGGATTGGTCCTTGATGATAATGTCAATAAACTCTGAACAACATTTATCCTTCGCCATGCCTCCAACTTTCCGAGAAGTCGTGAAAGTAAGATACAAAAGACTTTGCGCACGAGTACATGCTACGTAAAGCAACCGTCTAGAGTGATGATGAGACTAAGTTGCCCTATATCAATGAAGGGGATGAACTGTTTACCTCTCCTCCTCCTTGTCGTCCGTTCGGTAAAACGGATACACACCCTGTTCAGCAGCAGGAATAATAACAACGGGCCACTCTAACCCTTTCGCAGCGTGGCATGTTGATATGGTGACTTTCTGGACGACAATGTTAACGATAACGCTCATAGTCCATTGTCAAAGGCAATGCGAACATCTTTATTTTCCTCCTCACTCTGATTGTCTCCTTCGGACGACAACATCGACGCTTGGAGAAACAATCGAAGAGGCGTATCAGTACTGGGTTGTCCGTCTTCTGTCTTGACAGGGACTTGGACATCGACATCACTTGCAAATGTGATCAGTTCTTGGACGTTCTCCCATCGACTCTCCCAGTCCTGTTGAGATTTCTTAAGCCAGTCCTCGTATTTAATCAATTCGAGGAGTTCGCGAATGATGCCTGCCGGTGTTGCTCCCTGCTCCGATATAAGAAAGTCTGTTTAGACAGTGGAAAGCAAAGAAATTCATACCGAAGCGGCCATATTCCGTAGAGAGCGCATCGTGGTAACAAAGGAAGCAACTTTCCGCTTCACAGCAGGCTTAATATCAGGCGTAGACCCGTCGTATATCTTCTCAATTAGGGAAAGGGGTGAGATCAAAGCTTTGTCGGCGCGCGAGATGAGCTCTGTGATGGTCTGTATCGGAGAAGACATGAATTCTAGGAATGTTACGAAGGTGTAGAAGCATACCTTGTCGCCAACTCCTCGACTAGGAATGTTCACTGCACGGATGAATCCTGGAACGAAGTTGGGGTTGTCCACTAATTGTAGATATGCTAGAAGATCTTTGATCTATATAGCTCAATGGATGTATGCTCTCAAGAACTGGTTCGTGACTAACCTCCAATCGTTCAAAAAACTTGTGGCCACCAAGAACTCGACTTGGAATACCCTCTTTCTGCAATGCACTCTCTATCGTGCGTGATAATGCATTGAATCGTACTAAGGGTGTAAGTCAGCAAACGGAACAGTGACGAATACTTGACATACACAATACAACGAAGTCGCCCCAGTTCAATGAGCCGCCATTGAAAGCGACAATGCGTTTAATTTCTTGGGCAATAAATTCCGACTCTTGAGCCTCCGATTGAAAGCATCGCAAGTTAGGAGTGATTCCCGCTGGATGGGCTGTGTGCAAAGCCTTGGGTATCCGTTTCTTATCTTCAAGCAAAAATAAATTAGATGATGTGCACTGGAATATCAGTAAAAATAGTCAACCACCTTGGGAAACGATGGCAAGGCTTGCGGCTAGAATTGAAGCAGTAGAACGATAATTTTGCTCTAGGAAAATTTGCTGCGTCGTAGGGAATGCTTTGCAAGGAGATGTCTGAGGAACACAGTGGTGAAGAATTAATCGATGCTCACTTTTCTGCATCTTTTNCAGGTTTTCTACTTCAGCAGATCTCCAGCCGTAAACTGAAAACCTAAAATTAGGCCACGAGGGGATAGCAATGACCGCTACAAAACCTACTAGACTGATCTGGGTCTCCCACAATCGTCAAGCATCGAGCAGTTGCAAGAGCTCTCATGAGTTCATACTGTGTTGTGTTGGTGTCTTGACTACAGAACAGAGCCTCAGCGTATATGCGAAGTCCCAGCAAAGAAACGCGCTCAACAATTCATCTACCAGAACATGTTTGCACCATTCTACAGCCTTGCTGTGACTTGAAAATAGTTTGAGGCCGTACAACAGAAGGTCATCGAAATCGAGACTGTTGTTCTTCCGAAGCGTTTTCTCATATTCAACGAAAACCTCAGCACTGACGTGGTCCACGAATGCACCTATCGACATGGTATTTTTCCGGAGTTTTGCTTGGGCATCGATGAGTGCATCGGCTGCCACCAGGCCCTTGGCCTTGCATTTTGAGATGAAGGACGCGACGGTACCCTCTTTCAGTGTGATTTCCCTAGCTTCGAGATCAGCTTTGTATTTCTTTAGAAGTCCAGCAATAATCTTTTTGCTATTGGAAGATAAGATACTTATATCGATATACCACGTAGATACGCACCTTTCGTCTGCGTCACAAACAGTGAAGTTGCCCTCTAAGCCAACTTGTGTATGATATCTTCGGATGAACATGGCACATATAGCGTGAAATGTCCCCAGTTTGACTGCCGCTGTTTGACCCTTCCCAATAAGTTTACACAATCTCTCTCTCATCTCGTTTGCAGCTTTATTCGTAAATGTGACGGCGCATATCGCTGAAGGCGGGATGGAATGATCCAAGATGAGATGGGCTATACGAGAAGTAAGGACCTGCGTAGTATCAGATGTCACTTGAGGTTGAGATTTCCAAGAGTCAAGATATAATGTCACCTTCGTCTTCCCACTACCGGGGCCTGCTAATATCTGCAGAGGAACATCAGGTCTATGCTTCACCGCTACCACATAGGAGCTGTCAGAGAATGATTGGCACCATTGAATAAGAGATTCCAACCTTTCAGTTGAGCCGGATTAAGGGTTTCTAGTATATGTGATATCCTAGAGTATCCCCGGAATGAGCCATCCATGATAGCAAGTTCTGTTGAGGAGGCTTGAGGAGGTCGGTGAACAAGATTGAAGACGCGACCTTGTGGCAGTGCAGTCGCGAAGTTGAGAAACGCGTGCATGTAATTGATCACGTGATACTGGAACTCGTTAGCGCCACGGTCCGGCCCCCGTCCCAACTTCTGCACTTCAAGTTGTCCAACTTGGACGGACAGAATGAACCGTCCAAGAAATTTTGCTCAGTTACTTCTTCAGTCTCGAATGCTCTCTTTGACTAATCGATCGCTCTCAACCCGGACTACGCTTCAACAATATGAGGGTACTTGACACTGGACAGTCACTGACTTAACTTGTTTTGCATAGTTATGCATTGGATCATGATGATTCTACTCCGAAGCTTCTGCAGAACTTGAAGGATTTCTCTTGATTCTTCTGGCTTCCCCAAATAGAGTGATATAATTCTCAGAAGTCTGCTACTGCTTCGCCCTCCTTCTACGAGTAGGATGAGTTCGAGTTCTCGCCCGGAAGTGTGATTATCCGTCTCTAGGAACATGGCTTCTCATTTCGTATTTCCCCGGACCTTATGATCAACATCCTCTCGCCTATGAAGTGATAGATCATAGAATCGCAAGCTATGGCCCCATGATATTCTTTCGTGCTCATGGGAAACGTCCAGAAACGATTCAAATCCGAGGATATAAATACGTGTGCAGTGGGACATGCCAAAGATTCCACTTTCATTCCCTCCCCGTGAAACTATGGTTGGTGGAATTGCTGAACCACTGAGTGTAAGCCGTCGTCGGGCCCTTGCTGGAGAGTCAGGATGGGTACGGATCTCGTCTTCCACCAACGTATCATCTCTCTTATCTTCTTGTTCACTTAGAACGGCTTGGTTCACAACAAGAAAGTATTTGCTATCGCGGTGTTTGCGTCGTTGGGTGGACTGTGAGTATTGATGAAACTCTACTTTGGATCAAGATTGAAATTGTGCTGCACCATTCAGGCTCTACGGTAGGCAAAATCCTGACATGATCGAACATTTAGGTTGACTGGTTCCAAGGTTATAACCAGGGAGTATTCTCTAGCGTCCTTCCGTAAGTCGTTATGGTGTCCGTTCTACTCGATATCCTGACTGATTTGTTGTAGAATGTACTCCTTTGACGTCAGGTAGGCCACTGTATTTTATGGGAGCCTCTAGGGATGCTGAACACTTCATTTCATTCACTCCCAGGATGGCGTCAGCCGTGAACGATCCTGGCAAGAAAGGATGGCTCGTGGCTATCCTAGAACTCGGAGCCTGGGCTGGTGTTCTCATGACAGGCAAGTTATCACGACGTTACAATCGCAGTAACCTATCTCGATAAAGCTTCCTGCTGATCACGGTATGGACATCAAGGGTATTTCGCCGACAAAATCTCTCGCAAGTACACCATTGAACTCGGTCTGTTTTTGAGCGCTTCTTTTGACCCATAAACATACAACATGCTGACTCTGTCGACGTCTAGCTGTGGTTATTTTCTGTATCGGAGTGATCGTCCAAACAACTGCTTATGCGCCATCCTCCATCTTCGGGGGTCGGTTCGTCACCGGTTTGGGTGTGGGCTCCCTTAGTATGGCTGTCCCTCTATACAACGCCGAACTTGCGCCACCTGAAGTCAGAGGCAGTCTCGTAGCCCTCCAACAACTGGCCATCACTTTTGGAATCATGATTTCCTTCTGGATAGATTATGGCACCAACTACATTGGCGGAACAGGAGAAGGTCAAAGTGAAGCTGCTTGGAGGCTTCCTTTGGCTCTCCAGCTTGTCCCTGCTTTAATTTTGGGCGCTGGAATTTTGTTCATGCCATTTTCACCTCGGTATGGTTCCGTAATGTTTTTGTCCCTTGTCTCATTCTTATGTGCTTCTGAACAGTTGGCTAGTTAATCAAGGCCGAGACGACGAGGCTATCGCTGTTCTCAGCAGCACTCGGAACCTCCCAGTGGAATCTGAATTAGTACAGATTGAATTCTTGTTCGTTGGATATCCCCTTGTTTGTTATTTTTGTATTGAGCGACTTGAACTCTAGGGAAATCAAAGCGCAATACCTCTTCGATAAAGAAACTTCAGAAGCCCAATTTCCTAACTACCAAGACGGCACGTTTGCATCCGACTTCAAGCTTGGGCTCTTTGGGTATTTGAGTCTCATCAGCAATCGAGGTATGCTCGTAGAGCTCGTGKCCTATCCATTGTACTAATCCGTCAAAATGCAGTTTTGTTTTGGAGGGTATTAGTTGGGTCCCTGTGAGCCCCTTCAGCATTCCTTTCTTTGGTTGGGTGTTGACCTTGGAATACGCTTCAAGTGTGATGTTCTTCCAACAATGGACAGGTGTCAACGCAATTTTATATTACGCACCAAGTATCTTCCAATCGCTCGGACTCACAGGAAACACCACGTCGTTGCTCGCAACTGGTGTGGTAGGAATTGCGTTCGTGCTTTTCTTTCGTCCGGCTTACTCTTACACCCTGACACCGCTATGTTCCTAGTATGTTTTTAGCTACAATCCCAGCTGTAATCTGGATTGATCAGCTTGGTCGCAAACCCGTCCTGATCTCGGGGGCGTTCCTAATGGCTGCGTAAGATTCACATTCTCCTCTACATCTCGCAAAAATTCAAATCGATGTTGGCNGGTAGATGTCACCTCATTGTAGCAGTTCTGTCAGGCCTTTACCAAGACTCTTGGGATACTCATGTTGGTAGGTACAACTATCGAGGGATGAGGGAATTTCGTTGACATGATTGGTGCTATTACTAGCTGCGGGATGGGTCGCATGCGCCTTCGTTTGGGTGTTCGCCATAGGTTTTGGGTACAGTTGGGGTCCGTGCGGATGGATTGTCATCGCAGAAATATTCCCGTTAAGTGTGCGAGGAAAAGGAGTGTCTATTGCTGCGTCGTCAAACTGGGTAAGTGCTTCTTTCATCAAATTGTTGGATAAAGAAACTAATGATCGATTGTATGAAGATGAACAACTTCATCGGTATGCTCCGTTGTCTCTATGACAAGTCACTAGTTGCTGAGAGACGGATTTTTTTACAGTTGGTCAGGTTACGCCCTCGATGCTAACACACATTCGCTTTGGCACGTTCGTCTTCTTCGGGGTAGGTTGTTTACCGGTATATGTAGGACCTTGTTGCTGATCGAAATCATAGGCCTTCTCATTCCTCGGAGGATTGTTTGTTATGTTCTTTGTACGCCCACAGTTTTAAGTCCTTTCCTAAGCATCACTCACCTCCCTACAGTTACCCGAAACGAAGGGCGTCAGTCTGGAAGAGATGGAAGAAGTATTCGGAAACACCGGCGGACTAGCGAGTGCAGATACAGCACGCCTGGAGTCGATCCAAAGACGACTCGGGCTATTTGGAGATGAACCAAGTGGAAAGAACGATGAAGAGGCACAGAGAGTGTCTCACGATGAGAAGGTGATGGAACAGAGGTCTCAGTAAATGATTGCGGTGAAAGATTCGGAAGATCTAATTTCTTCAAATCATCATGTACTATTTAACGACAAGCTATGAATATATTTGAACACAGGAGAACACCAGGTACCTAAGGAGAGGTAAAGAAGTTAGCACAGGAGACTAGGAAAGATGGAGAGAGAAAGAAAGTCAGATTCGAAAAAAAGTGATCCGCAGTGCTGGTGAGCATTGGTAGTCTAACATGCTATTTGACTATGACCATTGCTGGCCCATCAGGCAAGAGATAGTCGGAGAGGGCACTCACCATTGAAGTCAACGACGATGAAGGGAAGAAGCAAAGAAAAAAAACAGAGGCTTTCATAAGCACCCGAGCCCAAGCGGGGTACCTCGGTCTAATGATGTGTGGCACGCGCCTTGCCTCGTGTTTATCGTGAGGTTGCTGTCAGGGTTGACAAGAACATGATCTGTTTCCTTTTTGATTTTCCTGGAAACGCTTTACGATATGAAGTAGTCCTGAAGGGATTGCTTCTGACCTTCANTTCGCGCGAAAACAGTCGCTTGGGCTGTGGGGGATAGCTACATTGTGTTGTGTGTTGGCGGTCGATTAGGATTAGCTGCACTGTTACAGTGTTACTTATCGATTCGCAAAATCTCCACAACATTCCGTTAAGGCCCCAGAGCTAAGCGGAGTCTGAGATTTCGATTGCTCCGAGGGAGGTATATAATATATATTCCCGCGCGAGGACCGCAAGGCTGATTGCAGGTCGGTTCATTGGCCCCGTACCTCCTCATCGCAGCAACGCCCCAGAAGCCTGACCGGTTACTTTGCCTGCCATGCCATCTCATAAACAACGTAAAGATCCGCATCTCAACAACGTCGACAGCATTACCAAGCGCCTCGACAAATTAGCAACCTATACTTCACCACCAATCACTAGGATCACTCTCCCCCATTCAGCAGACACTACTCCCGACAGCGACCTCAGCAATAAACCCGGTAGGATGCGGTCCACAGTCCATTCACAAACGAATAACACGAACATCATTGATGAATATGCCGAAGACGAAAGTCTCGTACCCCCTGCCGACGACCAGGCCCTCGATGCCCTCTGGGGATCCCTCAGGCAGAAAAAGGAGAAACGGATGGCCAAAGAAAGATGCAAAGTCGAGTCACTCGAGGCTCCCAGGAGCTCAGAGTCTGGCCCCAGCAATGAACATTCACGAGCACTAGAGATACCCACCGTCGGCTCACCACCGGCCGAAACAGCACCTCCCCCACCACCTACCGTTCCCCCAGTCGTCGTCGAGCCTTCTGAGCTCAAACAACGCCCCCACGGTCTCCCAAGGCAAAAGTCGGTGTAAGTCCAGCTTCTCCCAGTCTCCGTGCCTCTCCAAGAATTATCTTTTTCAACGCGGAAGTGGCCTCTTTCTTTCTCTCTAGCACGTCCTTTCGAGAGGCTCCAGATGGCAGAACGATGGTTGCGTCCATCGACATGCGTGGGGTTCCCAAGGAGAACGTTCATGTCAGCTTCCAACGTACACGGCTCATCGTTACATGGGTCACCATCGAGGTGACCGATTGGGAGGAAGAGGAAGGTGTCTGGGTTAGAGAAAAATACGAGAAGAATTTCCAAAGAACATTCCCCCTGCCTGAGGGTACAAGAGTGAGTCTCGATTCCCTTTTTATCAAGTTCATTCTCTCACACTCCTATTCCTTCTTTCACAGTTTGACGAAATCACAGGAGCCATGAGTGGGCGCCATCTATTGTTAAGATACCCAAATTCTCGCAGTTTCCGGGTCGAAAACCGGACTGACTCTCAGTAACATCACGATATAGATCTGTTACTGCACTGTGCTACCCCCCTACGATACCTACCATACATACTGGATTTGTAAACTACTACTCTCTTCTTGCCTGGGAACTTTTTGTATTTATATAGTTGATCCTGTTAGACTGTCACATCATGATTGCTTCATGTTATACATATTCTCCGCATTTCAAGTCCTTGAATAAAAGAAAGAAATCTATCTGCCTACATATTAGTACAGATCATAGCGCTGTATACCGCACCATATAAGTACCGTCTACTCTGGCTCTCCAATGAACCCCCCCACACTCTTTACGCCCTCAACAATACGTCTATACTCCTGCAACAAGTCACTGACCTCGGAAATCTTCAAATCTCCGGGAGAGCAGTCGAGGAAACGTCTACTGGGAGGTGCCAATCTCAGTCCGGAAGAAGGTGACGGCGCCCTTGACGAGCCTGGTGTATCGAAGCGGTTTGTGGGATGGGACTGAACGTGCATTCGCTTAGATTAAAAACCGAATACAAAAGAGTGAAGGAAACACTAACCTTACGAGGCGCCAGTCCAGCAAGCCGATCAGTTAAACTCTTCCTCCCAGCAGCTGCTCTTTCCTTCTCTTTCCGCCTCGCTCCAGTCATCATACTCTCGAAGCTCTTGATACTCCTGGCATCTCCTCCTCCCACTGCTAATGTATCCTCTTCTCCGTCTTCTTCCTCGTCACTATCATCTTCATCTTCAGTATCTCCATCACTATCCTCTTCATCACTATAGANCCCTTTGCTTCTGACCGATCCTGGCCTCGAGGTTGGCCGCGAAACCGTAACAAGCTCCTTCTCTTTATCCTCCGCCTTCTCCCTCGACAACATACTCGCGATCGAGAACCCGCTATCCTTCCTCAACAACCCAAACCCAGGCGCCCCGGATATCTTCGAAGCATTCCACGGCGCCAATCCCTGCGCAGAAGTCATACTAGGCGTAACAGCCTCAGACGCACTCGCCACCGGTAACAACGATCTCAGCATGCCAAACGATGAATCCACCACTCCCGAAAGCACCTTATTCGCCGAACCCGCAATAGCATCCACCTGATCCCTGAAGCTACCCTCATGTTGCTGTTGCGGCGTCAGCGCAGCAGACGTCTTCGGAATCGGGATCGGTGCCAGCTCTGATACAGACGGCGAAGCAAGTCCCAAAGCGCCCATATCAACGTTTTCTAGGAATTCAGCTACGGCCATGAGGTTGATGAGACAATACCCTTCCTCCCCTTCCGAACGCGAGCGGAAGCGTTGGGTGAAAAGAAGGTGGGATATGAGGTGAGGTGGGTTGGANTTTACGACGGAGAAGATGAGAAGTGGGAAAAGGAGATCGCCTGAGA
>LBLO01001016.1:0-12610 GCA_004354395.1 Chondrostereum purpureum
TATACCTTTTGACTCTATCTGAGAGGCCAGCAGGACTCTCCTACTGCAATTACTTCTACAACAAAATCCCCGAACCCTGAAGCTAAAACATCAAACATTTGCCCCAGCCACGGGATGTCACGTGCCAGAATAGTCGATGGCAACACGCACGTTGTATGCCTTTGTGGAAATTTTTCTCTGTTATGTTTCCAATTGGTGTTCTTTAGAATGAAGCTATGGATATTACCGGGAAAACTGTTGCTGTGGACAATAAGGCCGGTATTCCTGGATCACCCTTAGCCACACAGAATCATCATGGGAACGATCTACAGGTCATCACTCCCCAACCAAATGGAAGTGGAAGTCATTCTGGTCTGGAACTGCAGGAAGTTTTGGTATGGCTCCTTCCACAGTATTTTCCACCTTCTGACGTCATGGCAGTGTCCTGAGAGTATCAACCCATACTGGCTAGTCATGTATTGAATAAATCCTGTCCAAATCCACTGACTAGCTCACACAGTCTTACAAATGACGCCATTTTGGACTTTTTGGGCAGAAATATCGAATTCCATGCAACGATAAATAAACTGCCCCGATACAGGTAATCTAGGACACATGAGTGGCAGGTAAATGTATGATAATTATAATATTACTTTTGTAGTCGGATGATGCTGAGGAAATGCTGATAGGGTCTACATTTGTCATCGAGAGAATGTTCAAAAGGTTGCAGTGGGTTAGAGATGGGCAGGTCTATGCTAGGATTATTTTTTATTTCAGAAATTTGTGGCCAAGGAAGGATGCCTATGTCACCGAGTGGGTTTGGCAAGCCAGTCTCTCAAGATGTTATACTCCAGATTAAATGGGTCGACTCCGTCAACTCCGACCTTGTTATCCTCCTCCTCCTTACTTATACCAAAAGACTGAGGGGGGATTCCCAAGTTGATCAGGAGCTATATATGACCTAAAATAAATAAATGACCACTAAAACATGTATTTGAGGACAAAGTAAAGAGAATTGAGTTGGATGGCTATCCATATAGCCTCAGCTGCCTGTGCTTGTCGTCCCCAGGTTGAACTGCGCTCAGTTCCTGTCAGCTCAGGATGTGTAAGACCCAAGATATTTCACGAAGTCCTGGGCGAATGCTCTCGCGTTGAGAGGTTTTTCCTACCACCTCTACGACGATTCTATTTGTTATTTACTTGAGGAGCTTCTCGAATTCGATTTCCATTCACAGCAAGGTAACTATTCTAGCGTTTACTGCATCAAGGGCTCGGAAGTGAAAGATACCATCGGATTGGCGAAGCTGGGTGGAGAACTTGGAGAAAACAACTGTGACTTGATTCAGAGAAATTCGAGCACAAACCAAGTTGCCTGGCCACGTCACACCTCAATGATTCACGCACGGTTTCAGGAATTGTTCCTACATGGCGTCTTACCAAGATTAAGGATGGTATTAGGGGAGAACAAAAACGCGGATTGGTGGAGGTCAGAAATGACCAACACCCGAGTTTCTTTGTACTAGACTACATACTACCCGTTAATCTAACAGTTAAATAAAAAAAACCCAAGTTACTTACAAAGGCGATTTATTTGACTGGTGGAATGTGCGCGGTGCGTCCGGCGCCTTTAAACTTGCTCTCATTTGATAAAATCAGGACTTGGTAGAGATTCAAGAACGGATGGGAGCTAAAATTGTTATGCTTGATATCACATCTGAGAATTTGACACACAACGAAATGCCATGCATCAGGCTCATATGTGGCAAACATTGGTGTCAGCCGGTGCTACGTGAGCCTGCAAACGTCTATAACGTTAGCGCTAGATAAGGCAGTGAAAGGTGCAAGAGGTTTCGAGCTAAGTATTTCATGATAAGAGTCTACTGAAAGCATTATTTAAAATATGTTATCATTTGAACGTCTAGAAAGTTTGTTACTGCAGGCTGGAACACGTGCTAACCCCCCTTTCAGGTTGAAGGGAGATCAGAGATCACGAAAACCACAAAACAAAGCTCCCCGCTTGTCTCATCCAGGAGCCGAGCGCGAAGATGCTTTACGGCAAGCAGGGGAAGAAATGGAAAAAATTGATGGTTTCTGACAGCCTAGGAAGGTTCGATCGTTAGGTGTTCCCCTCCCACGAAAGAAAGTGTATCCCAGGAACACGGTTTCGTCACACACATCTCACCCCAGGGGGCGTCCATCGGCCAAATCGGTCAAACCAACCCTCCCCGGGTGGGTCGTGAGAAATCCACGCTCGGCATACCGGCAAGTCACGATAGCACTCAGCAATTCTATCTGCAATTGCAACCATTGGACTGAATTTACACAAGCTAGAGACTGCTAGAGAACCGAAGGAATCTGATTAATATGCCATATCTGGCTGCCCTACTGATATGTAGGAACGGGCCAAATTAAATAATAATGAACCCCCTCTGCGATCACTGATTCTCTGCCAGTGGACCTAAGCATGGCTTTATCCAACAGTAGGCTCGTATCAAGCTCAAAACAAAGTTGTAGACGACTCAAAGAGTACCCTGAAGTGCTTTTGAGAGCATATTATCAGTATTTTATGGCTAACCACTGAAAACAAATTTTAAATCTTCATATGAAGGAGTCGCGCCTCACTGACGCCTGTGTTTGTGGCAAATGCCGAGTTGCCGAATAAAGGTGTCCCACGACCCACCCGGGAGGGTTGGTTTGACCGATTTGGCCGGTGGACGCCCCCTGTCTCACCCACAGCTAAAGTCTTCTTTGCTGCGCCCGTCCTGCCCAGTAGGAGACAGAATTCGTCTATAGCTACCGCTACTGGCTAAATATCCTTATCGCGAACACATTCCCCAGCTTGCAGTGGAGGCAACACGCATCACCAATGTGAATGGAGTCCATTAGACTCGTTGAACCAGCAGCAGCGCCAAACCCAAGGATTTGATGACAGTCGATCAAACCGAGGCGGCGGAGGGACTGGTGCATACACGACCAGAGGCTCCTAGAAACGCCGTTTAACGGACGTCGGGATACCCCCGGTTTATTACTCCGGATGAATCNTGAGTCAAACCTGATTGAGGCACAGTACATATAGGGGTAGATAGATTTTATTTGCTTGTCAGCTTGAATTCAGGTTAAAGTGAACTACATTATACACTGGGAACATATCTCGAGACAACACACCAACGTTTAACTTCATCAACTCGTTACACCAGGGTTCTCACGGGCAACAGAAGTGACGTCATCAGACCCGGGCACTCTAAATCCTGACAGTGATAGTTCGTTACCTCCGTTTCGCTCACGAGTTTCCATGCATCGACTTTGGAGTCACGTCGGCATCACTGCTACCCTCAAGAGTGATTTGTGGCTCCTACCTACCCCTTGACTCGACTCTTCAGTCTGGAAAATAACAATTAATCCAACTACAGGTTCGAAATCTGCAGAATATATTGTGTGCAGTGATGGCCGCCAGCGAGAAATTCATCGAATTTCCATTCATGAAAACACAAATGCTCATATACAGGCACTTCAGTATTTTCGCCAGCAGAGAGAACCCGATAATCACACAGCGGAAACAAATCAAGTCAATGAATTAGAGGAAGATGCTCAGAGGAATCCTGAAAAATACTTGTCATATCTTGGGCTTCGGGCACTTCTCCAATCTCTGGCCACAGGAATGACACCAGACGAGGACTACATACCAGACTCCGAGTTAACACCACCGATACCACTGGCTGCTGATCATCCATTCTCATGGGGACTATTAGGGGCCAACGAAGAAACTGTTCTTTCTGGTGATCCCGAAGAAGAATCAGCACGAAGGATCGCGCAGAGCATCTACCAGCTTTGTGATGATGAAGATATCGACTCGGAAGATGACCATGCCGCACCAGAGGATTCGTCAGATGAAGAGGATCCGAACTCGGATGATCTGGAGGAGACTCGAGACGATCAGGGTACTGATCTGTTTCTTCATGTTGTATGATACTAACAGATATATTAGAGTCAGCCGCGGCTTGGGATGATAGCAAACCACGGAAACGTCCTCGTATGACAGACCCAGGCTTGGTATCATCGAAGGAATGGTATCCGTGGCCGGATCGAATTGTAAGATCACCTCTATTGCTAGTCATATTGAGCTTACTTTAAATGTAGACCGGCACACTTTACATCCTTATGCACCTACCGCGCTCGATATTCTCACACCGTCGGCTCGATCTCTTTCTTTAGCTTCTCAAGGTCAACAACGTCTCTGACGTCCCAAGTGTGAAGACCATGCAAAATCTCAATGGCATGCTCCAAAGGATGTGCGGAATTCGTACGTTTGAATACAATGGTGCTCTCGGACACCAATATCATGTAAACAGCCTTGCAGATATCATTGCACAGGTGTGTTTGTGTGATCTGCCTAAATAATACACTAAGCATGCCCCAAAGGAAATGGAAAACCTCAAGTTCGACCCCATTTGCATTTCTATCCAGAAGACAGTGGGCCTGGTGTATCGGAGGCACGGCAAGCGCAAGCATGGCTCAAGGACATTCCTGATAACCTAACCACTCCGATGCTTCGCCAACCCAATGGCGATGATTTCTACATCTACGAACCTTCATTGCATTCAGGTCCGATGGTTTCAACGCGGAAATACAGTCTATGCGAAATGTTGGAGAATGGAACTTGTTGTTAATGATCTTGATCGTGGTTGGCGTGTAATCAAGGATACTCAATTCGAAGTAAATGCGGCGCGGTTCATGAAGCCTTTCCCGGAGTTGCAACGGGAGGCAGAAAATCTCTATGGGATCCCTGGCCCCGCGCAGATTCAAGGTAACCTTCAGCTTGCTATCTAATACTGTGTCTGATATACTTACTTACAAAAGAGGTACAGGATCCTGAGACAGGCATCTCTGGCCCATGGGAATTCACGAGAGCCGAAGACGGTTTCCAAAACCAGTGGAGAGTCAAAGCAAAAGGATCACGGACGGTGTCTATGCCATTGTTTATGTACTGTGATGACACGTCAGGAAACACCTCGAAGAAGTGGAATGGACACAACAGTTTTTTATTTACGGCCGCGGGACTCCCGCGATCAGAGTCTCAAAAGGAGTACAACATACATTTCCTTTCAACGTCGAACCTCGCACCACCGTTGGAGATGCTCGATGGAATTGTCGAACAGCTTGAGTAAGTTGAATCATCATGACGAAGACAAAACCTTGTTAACCTAAAATAGGGAAGCACAACAAAATGGAATCTGGGCGTGGGACTGTGTACATCAAGAGCCTGTTCTCGTTATCCCAATGATATTTGCATTATTTGGTGACAATCCCATGCAGAGTGTGGAATCGTTAGGAGGTAGAGTCAGACGGTCAACCGAGTTTATCAAGGTTGGCAGGCAGCAAAACCAATTGAAGAACAAAGACGACAAGCTTGAACTACTGGCCACTCGACTTTCATCCGTGGATGTTTCTGGACTTAACATCTCATCGCTGGCTGGACCGACGCTTGTGAAGTACTCAGGATCGTTAACAGGACGTGATTTTCGTGCCATTGCTCAAGTCGCACCTTTTGTGCTGTATGATCTTGTGCCCACGGATTGTTTTCAAACGTGGATTTCACTCTCTAAACTTATACCACTTATTTGGCAACCAGAAATACCAGACATGGAACAGCATGCAACACTTCTTGAACAAGAGATTCATAATTTCCCCCTTTGTACAGCCAACTGGACGTCACGATGGTTCAATAAACAAAATTTCACATCCTTGTCCATCTCCCGGAACATGTTCGCCTATTTGGCCCTGCCATTCTATTTGCGACAGAGGCATTTTAATCATTCAATGCTGTTATTCGTACAAAAAGTGTTCACTCAAACCGCCAAGCTCCTTCGCGTGATATTGCTCGTGGATTTGCTCTGGGTAATTGTATCCGACATCTCCTCACCAATGGTCTTTTCCTTTCAGCCAACCTCATTTCACCTTCACATCTATCTTCGCCCTCCAAGTTGGCTTCTGCTCCACCAGTCCCTCAAGCATTTGATAACACACGAGCATCCTGGACAAGCATTGGATATAGAGTCCAAAATCTTATGGTATCTGGTGGTATTATCTCACAGTATGTTGGGCTGAAGGCTGTGGCGGAGGACATATTGGGTATGTTTAGAACTCTGGGCATGGTTTATGATCCTGCACTAACTGTGCTACGAGTTATATGTGTAGGTGACAAGAGGAGTTCGAGACCATTTATCAAGACGATGACTGGTGTGGTTGTACCCAATACCTCTGTTTTCTCGGAAAGGGAGAAGGCGAACTCGCTCTTCAAGACTATGGCTYMCWTMATGGTGATACCTTCCCAGTCAATAGTTTTGTTATCGTACGTGACCCTGACCACCTGGGAAACACATATATTGCTAGTGTTGTTGAGATTTTGCAATGTCTCGGTTCTGTCCACATGCTCGCACAGAAGCCTGACCCGGTTCTCTTGCGGAGGGCCTCTGTCTCCCGTCCATTTGTAACCAACCAAATGCCCCATATCGATCTCACGGATGATGGTGCGATTGTTACTGAGCTCAAGGTAGCTAGGTTTGTAACAGTAACAGTATTGGGCCTAGTTAAGATACTCACACAGTCTTCTCAGGACATTCTCTGCACGGTCAATACACAACATAGCTGCAAAGAGAATAACTGTGGGCGAACAGGTAAGCGGCGGGTTATGCAGGAGAGAGTGAGCACCCGGGGAACACAGTCATTTATCGAGCATCTCTCGCGCCCTCACGACATCATTCTCAACACGGCTCAAATGAGAGATGCTGTGCATCTCCAACGATTTCGGCTTTCTAACCCCCCTCTTGACGAGAATCACACTATTCACACCAGTGCTCTCACGGAACTAGCACTACAAAGGGCCAAGGCAGTTGAGGATGCAGCCAGCGGTATCTCCTCATACGGCATAGCAGTCACCACCCCCTCCTGTGGCAGCCGGTGACCGACCTCGACCACGACCGCACGTCAAGAAGGATGCAACGACTGAGCCGATTGCGCCATCGTTGGTAAGGGTAGCTTGTGCTTTGTCACTAATAACGAGTCGGTCATTCAGCTCGTTGGCATTTCTCCATCGACGGTGAGGTCACACTTGCACGAGTTGCAGCCTCGACACTAGTTCAATGTCGCTGACCTTCATGTATCCCTGAGGCTCTGGTTGTTCCGACACCCCGCTACTGTTTACGAAATCGATCGTGGTACGTTCCAATGCATAGATCTTCTAATGTCGAGTCTAATCTTGAGTGCGCAGATTCTATTCCGGCTCTTCAATTCTGTGGATTGCGATGACTTGCTTGCTCTGAACTGGCCTCCTACTGTATGTTTCTCTGGACTTGGACACTCATATCCTCCTGCTTACGTACTTTGCTGTTTAGAACAACCGGACATTCATGTAGTATTAACATGACGCATGTCTACCATTAAATGAGTGATTAATGCTCTCAAAAAAAGCAGGCAGTAAGCAACCAAGCCTCTCATAACAAAAGCATAAGATTCTCAAAATGGCAAAAAATGTCCAAATGAGAACCTTTTTCTTATAGGGAAAGATGCTCAAAAGAAGATGTTTTGGCAGCAAAATATTCTCATATTGCGATCATTTCGGACGCTCATTTTGAGCAACCACACTATCTACGGTGCAAAGGGAGTTTCACCAGTATGTAATTCCAACAAGTGTGCTTAAGAAGACGTCAAAAATGACGAGACTTCTACGTTTGAATATATTTGGGATCCTTCTCATCCTTTTTTCCCCACACAATGGCTTTGGTGAGCTTCTCCTGCTGTTTTTTGCTGAGGGGAAAGGGGACGAAGCATAGAACTCCGTCGTCATAGTCAGCATATGAAACTAACTTCCAGTATGACGGGGTACTGATGTGAACCGCCCTTGCATTGCACCCACTGCATTCAACTTCATTCAGCAAGCTGAAAGGATCTACGGTACTTTTGTCGAAGGAGAACCGTGTTGGTGCCTTCATACAGTGTGGGCATTGAATGGGAAGCTCCCAACCAACAGAACTGGTGTCAACACTGCGGAGACATAGACCCCAAGTCTTTTTATCCRAGTCCTTTCCGAAAAGGACAACTTTAATGTTACCAATAACATTTCTRTTGAAGGCAGAGCACAAGATATCCATGAGTTCGGTGTCTTCATCGTGTGTGCTTGTTTGAATTTTTATMCATTGGATCNAATGGATCTTAACAAAGGATCTATAATTTCCTTCTTTTTTATATCTCCATTTGCAAATCTAATGATATTGCGAAACATCCTTGTGAAATTTTCAATCCAGAAAGGCTGATAAATTATGGGGGAAACTCACGGCAGGAGATCCTGAATACCAAGAAGGTTTTTGTCAATACTTTCATTGAGTAGGACCAATAAGCGTCTTCCACCCCTCTTTGCAGGGTTTGGGTTGACACCGTCAACCGTTTTTAATAAGCCCTAGAGACAATATTAGTAAAAGCTGCTGGTGAACAGCGTAAACATACTTTCAATGGAAAGATGCTTTCCATGGAAGAATCAGTTGAAAGGACAACTAGAAGGTTATCTTCTATCCCAAGGGTCATTGGTGGCTGTGAGAAGATCTGGTCAAACCCCCCTTGCCTTTTGTGGAGCTTGAAAAAGTTAGATTTTGTCAAAAGGTTGGGATCGTGAAAATAACCTTCTCTCTCCTTGAGCTAAATGCGCTACTGAGGGATTCATTAATTTTGTCCACCATGTAGTGCTCCTTGGGGTCATGGATGCCAACAAATAGTGTTTGGGAAATGCCGGTGTCGTGTTCTGCACTTTCTTCAATATCTGTATCATCTGAGAATTTTTGATTAGCCTATAATATCTGCAGGGCTGAATTAATTAATACCATCTGCGTCAAGGTCATCCGCATCTGTATTGTGCCCTGGTGTTAACGTTGGGTTTGAGAGATCTCTTGTTGGCAATGGGATGTGACCATTGTGTAGATTGTGATCCCACTCTAGAGGAAGAATCCACATGTCAATGGTTTCGAATTTGTGCTGCTGTTGTAAAACTCGCTGTTGAAACTTGTTGGGGCATGATCTTTCTTTCCAGCGTTTTTTNCAGGTACTGCATGTTGAATAGATACTGCTCCTGGAAGATACAATCTAATAGATTTGGACTCATCGAAGTGTTCAAATGACAATCTGCGTCGTAACAGTAACACATCACCAGTTTAGTCATCTTACAGGGTCTTGCATAATGGTGTTCCCGTCGTGATGCCGAAAATTGGCTTAGTCAGCGGTGATGTGACTGCAGTTTTGTAGCCTGGACAGTGACTAGACCTTTTCATCAAGTCCTTCCTACAGTGGTACTCTATGTATCCCATTTCGACGTCGTCATCTTAAAAATGTTTATTCTTGATTCCTCATTCCATCCATATACCAGCTTTTCTTCCTATCTATCTCTTGTACTTTGCCACTGAATTCTATTAACCCTGCTACCAGCTATGTAATCCCCAAAGTCCAGTCAATGCCTCCGGCTGTCTCGCCCTTATAATTTGCAACATAATTTGTGTCTCCATTTCCCGATAGTCTGCCAAGGTCCATGGTTGCCTCAAACTACATTGCAACATGGTCACGATTATCCTGGGTTGAACTGGTACGCACTTGTACTTTGTGTACTGTCCCAGTTAGATGGGCCTCAATTCTCTGTGTAAAGAAGAGACGGTTGGTTTATCTCGGTATCAACAGGAAAGATAGAGAGCGGAATGATGATTTATTGGTGAGGCAATACGCCAGGCAGTAAGGGTATACTAGAATATACTTCTACTGCTCCTCTTGATTTTCCTCTCGGCGAATGTCGGGCTTATCTTCAGCATCTTCATTCTTAACATATTCCTGCTCATCGACTTGCTCCATCTGAACCTCTTCCTCCTCTTCCTTTTTGATGACTGTCTTCTTGTCATTTTCCTCGCTATCTCCTCCTACACTAGATGACTGAGGATCAGGTAAGCTGAGAATACCAGAAGACGGGTGGTTGGACAAAGAAGAAGATGGGTGGTTGGACAAAGAAGAAGACAAGGGGTTGGACAGAGGGGTTGGACAAAGGAGAAGATGGGGGGGTAGACAAGGGAGAAGATGGAGGGGTGAATATAGAAGAAGTTGGCGAGCTCAGAGTCAGGAATCCCCCAGGTTGAGCAGTCTGAGGGGGGCCAGGCTTTGTGAGCGCACACATAGAGCAGACCAGTTTTCGAGGGTCTACATAATTAAGCCTTGTACACACAAAGTGCGATCATATTTGAGCTGATGAATGGCACAAGTTAGCTGTAAGCATCGCAAGAGGGACAGTCCATTACGCACTACAATGCTCATCGAAAAATTTAATGAATTTTCTTCCAGACTTTTGGACCTTTGCCAACCYGCCTGCAAACCCTGCCAACTGAATCCCAAACGGTGATTCCAGCCTGACATAACCATAGGATGGAGGCCACGCATTTCCCTCTGCATCGGATCCTGCCCACTGGATGGAACCATCAGTAGTGTTAGAGATGGTGATATGGAAGAAATGTACAATGACAAAGAGCTCGAATTCCTTCTGACTCCAGCAGAACCTGAGAGAAATGACATTGTAAAGCCACCAAGTAGGGCCATCTCCATCCTGACCACTTTTCTGAAAGGTTACTCTGTAGGCAGGGCAACAAGGAATGAGAGAAGCAATGAATTTTGGTGAGTCAAGCGCAACACGGATTCTAACAGACATGATAATGGGAGGGTGTCAAAAACCCGTGGCTTTGACGAAGCTNATATAAGGAAGGAATCCAGGCCCCGTGGCTGTGCTCTCTTTCGGCGAGGTGTGCTGTCCATGTACCTCGTGGCGGTGAGGCGGGTGCACAACCTGGTGACTCACGTGTTTGTTAGACAAAAGAACTAATGACGCCTTCAGTATAGCGTATTGGTTATGGCCAATTTGAGGAAATTCCCGGTTAAAAAAAGGATGGAAACAGAATCCAAAAGCCCCACCAATGTCATAGGAACACACCAGTTTGCCTCAGTATAAGCTGGATATAGTACTATGCATTTAAATGTAGTTTGAAAGTGCGCATTATATTACTAAATATATTTAAAAANGGAGTCATTACATTAAAGAAATTGAAAATAGAAGAAGTTCATTACTACTAAAATTATAGGTGTGTCCCTATCTCAAAAAAAGCTCTGTAAAGTTTCGCAAATCCTCTACAATGGGGGCCACATTGTAGTCGGCCTGGGACTGGGCCTTGGTCCTGGTGGCATTGCAGTATGCAAGGTCAGAGAGTGGGACTTCAATCAGCTCCGGTTGGATCTCATCTATATCAGTATCCTCTTGCCACTTAACAACCGCAAGCCTTAAACGGTCATTGGAATGGTTATAGTCAACAAAGTGTCCATATTTCCCAATATGTGGTCCAGAGAGAACCAATAGTCTCCCCTTGTCCCCAAGCTTGACCTTGAGTGGTATAGCCCACTTGGCCTTGGTCAGGGCCCATAAGAGCAGATTGCCATAGCTAGGATGCCACACAGATTCCTCATCCTCCACAGTGTCTGGGAGGGGGGTAGAGCTACGAGCTGAAGGACCAGCAGGTTTGAGAATGGAATGCTAGAAGGCCGAGGCTGTGGGTTGTAAAACCTAGTTTGGAAAGGTGTGAGTGGGAGAGCTTCGTGAAGTAGCTTCTCATGCCCGGGACTCGAACTGTGGGCAGAGACGAGATCAGATAAAAACCACCAAGAGAGGTGCCAGGCCAGAAAGACACACCTTGAGTCAATTTGGTTATCCCAATAAACAACATCCCAATAGTCTACCGTCTGAACATGATGAAAATTAGGGCCAATCATGGTAGGTGAAACTATGCGGCAAATAGAGCTCGGATACTGGCTGTCGCAGCTGACATCCTTGACAACAAGGTTCCAACCTTTCCAACTGTGCAACATGCTCTTCTGGTTGAGGGTGCTTCCTGAGCTGATGTGGACGAGAGCACCAACCCAAGGACACAATGGAGATGTCATTTCGTTGGGTTTGAATCCCTGGATGTCGACGTTTAGAGCAGGCCTCCTATAGGTTGCTTGTGGATGACGATAGGGAGGTGCAGTGGTTTTAAAGACCAGCTTGCGTGAGAGAACCCAGACCTGTGAGAGATGATAGTTAAGGAACAGTTTCATGCCCACAGATGATCCGGGAGGGTACTTTGTCGTCATTGGCCATCTTCTTGCTCCAATCTGCCTCAAGACATTGTCATTGTGCTTTGGTAACATTATTTTCAGGAATGCACAGAGATCATGTGGACCCCGGAATGTTGGGTGAGATCCATACACTTTTGGTGTCCATTCCTATGACATACATAGCCTTCCACATTTTCCGACATAATGGTATGTTGCTCCTGCGATGTGGCCACCCAGTTCCCGATAGTCAACAGATTGAAAGCTAAACAGGACAACACTTTGAACAACTGTGTTACAGTGAACCTAGAATGTGAAATGAGCAGAAAGTCATGCTTGGTGGTGTGGAAATAAACACACCGCCACTGGTTGCTTTGCTTTGGTCTCCAGCAGACGCTCTTCCATTCCCGTAATATGGTCCTTGATAAAGACGAAAGGACCGTTGTGATAGTATATCCAACCTCCAGTTGTGTGGTCG
>LBLO01001017.1:0-12600 GCA_004354395.1 Chondrostereum purpureum
GCTTTTTTTCAAGGATGCTGGCGTGGACATGTTGGTGGTAGTTGGGTGAAAACCTGTGGTGAGCGGCCCACTTCTCGACGTCAAAATAAACATTTTAGTTGTACCGGAGATTAAATGAACATGGCGGGCCGAGACGAGGGAATGATGTGGCGTACAAAAAACACAGTAGGTGTATATTGCAGAGACAGAAATCCAACTAGAATAGAACAGACCCAGCCTGATACAAAAAGTTCCCTCTATCCAGAGCGTCTTTAAATACCCTAATCCCGCATTCTGCATGAAGCTCGAGCTCTTCGAGGAAATTGATTGCCTCGTCGTAACGTCTCTTCAGTTGCTCTCCCGTCTTGTAGAGATTGTTGTAACCTTCGACCTGTAATGTATGTTGTAGTGCGTCGTCTACTGGCTTGACGAGCTCTTTGAAATGAGCTGCCTCCGCTGTGAATATCCCCTTGTCGCCGTTTCCGGCTTGAAGCCATCGGGTTGCTAGATCATTAGCATATCCGTGTACGCTCTCGCCGATAATCGCTGATAAATTCTTTTCGGAATTGTACCAGCATGCTTCAATGCGAGCTATAAATCGATCTCNGCTGGTCTTAAGCCTAAGGAATAAGAGTGTTAAGAACACAAGACACGAGGGAAAATTAAATTATCACTTACAGAGTAGCCTTCTTAACCGTCTTTCCAGATGACGATGGAGTTGCAGGCTTAGAGCAACGTTTTGACGAGCGCGATTCAATAGTTTCTTGGTATCGCACCCGTCTTCTCGCACAGATTTCCTTTCGGTCTCTGTGAACAGATGATTAGTTTGATATAGGCAGTATTACTAGAGAGAACGGACTTTTTGTAGTTTTTACTACTCTTTCTCCTGTTTGCTTCCGCTTTATCCTCTGGTGTTCTGTTTTTGGCTGGACGCCCCGGTCTCCGTTTATCCATATTGTGACTTGGATGTTAGAGGGTAAGTGGGATGTTGTATGAGAATGACTTCGGATGTGTCTCCGTTCAAGCGAAACTGTAGCCAACCAATCATTTTTCGTCTGACTTTAATCTGACCGAAATTAAAATTGCTCCTCCCTTCTCTCTCTCTTAGCATAAAATTCTACGAATACCTCAGAGCGCTCAAATAGATCTCATTGATATCTAAATACACTTAAGATAGGGTTATCTACAGTAGCGGACTGGTACTGCTGACGCCACAAAATACGAACACCACGTCGTACATTACTTTCCTAATGCTGACTGTAATTATACTTACCATGGGATACAAACACAACTGATTGCTTTACTTTTGTCACGCCGCATGTTAGAATCAAACTCAAACTACACTCAGGCATTAACTTCACCTTTACTACTTAATATTTATTCAGTCCAAGTCAATACCAGGASGGGGGAGAGCAGCACATTTATTGGGGGAGCATGGGCAACAGGAGATAGCACAAACTAGCGTCTACGAAACAACATGTATATAGAAAATATTTTTAGGGCCCCGGGGACAGCACCATGGGCCAACAGCAAGACAACAGGACTTGGGAAGTAAGTTACACCGCCTAGAACAGAATATGGTGTTAGCAAAGGAAGAGGGAAACAATGGGACATTTACCATTTGAGCCTGCGCAGCCTTCTTCTTCTTGCCGAAGATGATCCCTACAGCCTCCGTTCCAACGAGCATATGGAAAGTCGCAAGTTGGGTGGCAACGTCAGTCCCAACTGAGTAACGGGCATTCGAAACCCCGACTACGTAAGGGTCGGCGAATAACCTGTCAAGTAGGTATGGAATAATTAAGTTTACGGTATGAAATGATCGGTTAGACACTTACATTGACGCAAAGACACCAATGTGTCGACCTCTCGTAACAATAACAGGGCCATCGAGGGGGGTTCCTTCATTGGGAACCCAGTACTTTTGCCCTGACTCGTAGTCCACATTTAGGGTGTGTCCTCGAATGAGATTAGCCGGTGGATTATAGGTTGGGACGACAGGTTCAGGAGGAGGAACCGGACTCGGGGGGCGAGAAGCCGCAAGAAATTCGTCCTCGTCCTCGTCCTCGTCGTCGGAGTCCGCAGACGTCAAGTCGACATAGAACGACATGGCTGTCGTCGACGTTGCGGGAGACGGAGGAGGGACCGCGTCGCTTACGTCTGTCGCAGCCTGACGGCTTAGTAGATCAAATACGTCCCGAACAACAAGGCGGTCAAGGAGTTGAGTGGTCTCCTTAGAACCAAGGCCAAGACGACGAGCAAGAATAACAAAAACTAATCAATATTTGGTTAGCGAAGTAATGGGCGCTCAGAGTTGTGATGTCAACTTACTATCCACATTGGAGACATTGCTGAGGACTAATGAAATGGTGTGTCAGCGTGACAGCGTACTCTGAGGAGCATTGGCGAGAAACATACAATCTGGGCTCGCCGCGTCCTTGTGGCTGGCTGGTGGATTCAAAGGAGGGACGTTGTCAGTGTTAGGATGGAGCATAACGGAAAGATGAAGAAGATAAAAGAATTTGGGAAAKGRTTGAGGGAGGGGTAGTCACAGAATAGGAACTGGATATGTTTGCCCCTTGTATAATGTCTTTTCATAAGAGTTTGGCTATATACTAAGTGAGGATGTTGTCGAGGTTAGAGTCCATATAGTTCTTATGTCAATATTTTGGATACCTATGTCACGTACTTTCGGTGACATGTAGATTTTGCTATAATAAACACACTTGCAAACCCTTGAATAGATGCTTTGAGAAGCTATTTCACTTTCTCTTAAAGCTCTACTACCATAGTGAGTCTACGGAATGATTAATAACAAATGCATTTTACCCTCTGAGTCCTGACAATGCAAAGAGCAAATGTGAATTCAAAGTAGAATCTTAATAGTACTTCCTTATTAATGCCATCCCCTTGATCCTTAAACTTATTGTGCTGTAGTACCCTTGATGAGTCGCTGAATACAGGTGTCATTCCATGTCTTGTTCAACAATGTGACCGCAATGCAAATTCCTTTTATGCTGCGAAGGTTCTCTTAGTAGAGATCACAGTATGCCTAAGTAATGAGCCCTATTGTTAAGATGATTAGGTTCTACCACACTATCTGTATCTACTGTCGTTGTACCTCTATTTGTAATGGAGGTACACAATACAACCTCTTCGTTGTTGGACCCCACTCAGTCTTGTCTTATTTTTCTCATGCACCCAACTCTTCACTCACTTTCCCTTCATGTTTGGGCTCTATTCACGCTCTGACCTGTGTTGAATTACCCTTAGGACACTAGGTATCTTGTTAACGAAGGTCAGAAACTTGATTTCTCGATTTATTCTATCAAACACGTTAATTGAGTAGTTGCATTGGTGTTCCGAGGAGTCCTCGGCTTCCATCATCCTGCCCTCTTCCCATCATCATCCCGACTTCGTTTCCGTCACTGCACCTCTGCCCTACTACCAATCCCCCCTCAAAGTTTGCATTCGACATTCCAATATCTCTATCGATGTCRARGAGCTTTATCGGAGTCAGTAGCGTCAATACTGATGCATTCCCTTGTCTGCTGGGGGATGTGTCACTACCTCTTTCGGCACCATTGGACTTGTATCGTTCCTAGTGCAAGGAAAGTTGTCGAGATTTGGTTTTCCCTTATATTCAGGTAGGTTCTCTTGCATGTCTTATTTCGCATACTGTCTGAGCATCATGTAGTATACCCTGACTTACAATGTGAACATACACATAGATAAAAGGTGAATGTCTCGGGAACATCCTCAGTGTAGAACATAGAGTGCCACATGTAAATCATTGAAGTCTCATTACTTATTATGTATATATACTTACATTGTACACTATGATATGCCATTATCTTTGTACTCGTACTCATAACATACACAATAAAACTGCTATTATTGACCACATCCTGTCGATCATTGAGCATATTATCGTTGATGACGTGTTCCGATGCAATATTACTGACTTCAAGTATTGCTACACGTCTCGTTTGAAGCCTATCCAAAGTCTTAACTGACTTGAGTTGGAGGCTATGGCATCTCTTGAGGATATGNCTTTATAACAGGAGAAGTCACGGATCAGGATTATATTGATTATTACCAAGTAGACTACAAGTCAAGTATAACAGAGACTAAGTTGATCACTCACCCCTTGAAACCCCTCGTGAATTGCAATAAACGGTCCCTTTCCTTCACCTGTACCCCTACAACCAAAACACGAATCAGCCNTTGCCCGGAATCCAACAGCTCTCAAACGCACGTCGCTCCCCGGATCGCCTCATAYGCGGCATAATAAAAACTCTGCACCGAATCCTTGCCRATCGTTCCCCACAGGATCTCATTCACRATACCCACCCTAGYGTTCCSGATCAACAAAAAAAGCAGGGAAAGGAAGGGGTAACCTACATCCCGACGACATCCCTGTACTGTGGTTGACTGACGAATTCGGTGATGATTCGGAGGTAGGTGAGTGTCCTCTGAGCGTTCGCTATACCCATGACTCCGTTCTGAACAAGCCCAAATCCGAGCGTGAATTGGTTTGTGTGGAAGGACGGAAGGAAGACAGCCGCACCATGCTAACAAGAGCGTCAGGAGGAGTCAAAGACAGGGAGAGAGATGCTTACAAGTTCACCGAACCACCTTTGGACGCGGCGTGTTGTTATAGTCACAGAGAAAGAGAATCCAGATGTAAAGTAGAACACATACTTTTGCCGGAATGATTCTGCGGTGCGCATCCCATGAGCCTCAACAACACCCTATGAATCGGCACTCACCCATCCATTCTGACTCCCGGGAAGAGCGTGCAGATCAAGATAAATCCGTATCCCGTATTTCCTTGCCCATTGAATCCTGCAGGCCATGTCACAGTAAGCARGGAAAGGAAGGAGAGAACRTACGCTTTCAAGAAATAAGCCCATGATGTGCCTACAAGGAACGGCTCGTCGTTGATTGCTTCGATTGCCTGTGTGATGATAAGCAGAGACAACGATGAGAGTAAGAAATAAAACCGCACCCAAAATCCTATAGGTATCCGGACCCAGTTCAAGCCGGCACCTATGTTAGTAGTTAGTTAGCAACATAAGCAGGTAGGGTGTGATCCTGACCTGCAATCTCAGCGAAATCTTGCTCGGTCTGGGAATAGCAGCATCAGTATTTAGAAGGAATAGTAAGGGGAAGGTTACTCACTATGAATGTCTTGTAATGCTCTTCCATCTCCGCTGCTAGGTTCTCGCCCATCGCCAACGAGAGCGTCCATTCGTCTACGACCGCAATGTTGCTGTTGTTGATGTACTTTTCGTAGAGTGCCGGAACGATGAACGGCTCGGTGACTTGAATTTCGTTTAGCACGCGGACTTTTGCAATTGAAAATGAGAACCTTACCCAACCAACCGCTACAGCCATATTCAATGAACAAGAGCAAGAGAGAAACGACAGGATGCTCACCCGAGATTAACACCCCTAGCTACATCCGTACCCCACAGCCACTCTTCCCCGCCGACGCGTTTTCCCCAGCTCTGAGCTTTACCACCCGCAGCGAAAGGTTGTTCCGGGTCTTCAGCCCAATCTCCCCCGAAATCATTAACGTAGGTGAATGTAGATCCGTCGCTCATAGAGACCCCACTTCCAGAGGTACCCGACTTTGCGAGACTTGACGTTGAACCTGAGCCAGACAAGGAAGACGATGGGGATGAGGAGGTAGGAGATGAAGAGCGTTTGCTGAGAACGACGGCTACGGGGACTACTATGGCGATAATAATGATTGCTAAGGCTATCGCAGCAATAGTGAATAGTTTCTTCTTCTTTGTGTCCATCCGCGGTGCTTTCTTTTCAGATAATACTCCATGCGAAGCAGGTGGATAGTTGGTTTGCAAGTTGGTGGTCGAATCTCGGTACTAGTGAATAGTTAGGTCTTTGCTCGAGCGTCAGGGGTGAAGTTATAACTACTACGTCGTCTGTAGCATTCCAATCATCTCTATACGGTGTATCCGGAGTCGYGGGTGCGCTGTAACCCTCAGCATTCGTGGACACGGTGCGGTAATGGGACGACATCGTGGTGGTGGTTCAAGTCGTCGTTTGACCGGTGATATGGCGTGCATGTCAATCTGCAAGGCACGGAGTCAATTGGACACTGGTGGGGTGACGGCGTCATGCACTCTCCCTGTGTTCGTCGCGCCCTGCTTCTGCTGCATCTAGGGGCCCTCGATCCTCGCTGTCGTGGGAGGGAGAGATATGGGTGGGAGATCCGCGTCCGTGGAAGAAGCGTAGGCGGTCCGGAGATGCGTGGCTGTGCGATGCGGCGCTTTTTCGTTTCCTTTCGTTTCCCTCCTCGCTTGTGTTTTCTGGTCCATAGACAGGTCTCTGCGCTCGAAATGGATAGATTGCTACTATATAAGGAGCTACCAAACATGTACAAAGCGAAAAAGAAGACAAGTTCTTCAATTTCTTATCCTCCCCGCTCCCCTGTACCGTCAGAACCTCCCCCTCCTCTCCCCTCCCGCCCTACTCCCTGCCACCCTCACCCTCTTGCGTCGTAGCTTCGCCGTACTAACATGTATAGTCAGAACTGGTTTGTCCCTTAGAATAGCAAGTCCTTACTGTGTCGTACACCATCTCCCTGCCGAATCATGGGCTATCCCAAGCCATAGCTTCGCCGTCGTAATGGCATAGCTCCGCCGTACTAGCAAGTAGCAAAGTCAGACCGAGTGTCGTCACTTAAAACAAGTACTTACTGTTGCGTGCATCGTTTCCCTCCCGAAATGCAAGTTTGTCGGGTCATTCTGACCTGCGTCTTTCCCTTCGTAGTGGCGTAGCTTCGCAGCAGAGTCTGTTCCCATCAGTATATAGCCCATTTAGTTAGGACAAATACATACCGAATCCAATCCTCTTTCCGCCAGACTCAGGCCTGTGATCGGAAGAGTCAGCGTCAATAATCAGAGGGATCCATCTCTTTGCTAAGTAAGTACATTAGTTAGTAGCGCTCTATTTCGACCGGCAGCATTGCAACGTCGCGTTTCCCGGATGGCGAAATATCAAGTCAAAGGTTTCCTGCACGCGAAAGGAAAATCAGCAAGTACATTAACACCCCGAACGAACAGACACATACTGACCTTACTAGCGGCACCAACATGCTGCCCTGGGCACTCGAATATCACATCAAAGAAAGAGCTGCGTAGGGGGTTAGTAAATGGGCAGGCGGTGAGAATGAAGACAAAGGAACTCACACCACTTGTAAAGGTAAAGAGGCCCGCCAACACGTTCCCCGGACGCTGGAATATCGAGTCAACGAAAATCCCTACACACAAGAGGTCAGTAAGTACACAGACGCCGGGAGAGACTACGAAAAACCTCACCCACGTCATATACAACAGCCTCGACATGCTGGCCAGACACTCGAAGTAGACACCTGTAACATAGAGGTCAGCGCCGAAAGGTCGTCGAACGGAACAGCAACACTTACGGCGCAGTCCCTGGGCATCTAAAGAACAAGTGGAAGGGATACAACCTTGTGCAGCAAGGTCAGTGGCCGCAACAGACGCTGCACCTAGACACGTTTCCTGGACTTCGAAATATCGAGTCAACGAAAATCCCTGCACGCAAGRGGTCAGTAGACATCCGGACACCCAGAACAACCACAGAGAAACTCACCCAGAGCTGATATAGCTCCCCTCGAGACGCTCCTGGGCGCACGAATATCGAATCGAAGTAAATATCTGCAGTATGGAGATTAGCGCCGAAACGTCGTCGAAAGGAATAGCAGCACTTACAAGCCAAGTCAGTCCATTCACCAGGCATCCGAGCATTGAGTCCAAAGGGCAGTCGAGGATAACCTTCTGCTGTGAGGTGAGTGGTTATATAAGACCATGTTAACCCGCGAAACTTACCTGTACGTAGACGCGTTTCCCGGACGCTCGAATCTCAAGTTTCGAAAACTTGCTCGATTATCGAATTCCGGGGCCGTTGTCTTCGCTGTAGCTTCCTGGGTCATGGGGACAGCGTTGTATCGAAGTGCAAACGCCCCTGACACGGCTACTGAAGAGGAACAACAAGTATTAGGACAAACACAAGGTGAGATTCAGGTAACTTACCCCACGAAATTACATTCTCATCTCCGAACCCTCCACCGCCTCCACACGTTTCCCGGACGCCYGAATATCCGGTCGGATTTTTCGTAGGTTTCCCCGCTCGCGAGATATGGACCTGAAGTAAATTGAGCTGGGGGTATTGAATCCGAGCATCGAGAGGGATTCAGGGAGAGATGGCGTGGGATAAATGTGGTTGTCGAGGATGGGGAATGGAAGTCGTTTAAAGTAAATGTAGTCGGACGGGGCCTTGAAGGTGTCTACACGAAAATAAACATGTTAATCGCGGATAAGAAATACAAAAAATAGGCATCACATACCTTATAGTCGTCGCAGAGGTCTAGAGACCGGGGGAGGGCTCATTCGTGTGCTCAAAGTGTATTCGTACTCGAATCAATAACCGGCGTATTTATTTTCGAGGTAGGGAGAGAAGAGTCGAGCCGGAAGGGAGGTTTAAAGTAATTAAGCGCCTAGACGAATACCAAATAAATTAGCGCGTTTTCGGGGGATATTAACAACAAAAACCAATACTTACATGATTCCAACCATTCTCCAACAATTCTTGAGGGTCCTCGCAGTCGTTAAGCCTGGCGTCAATGTGTTAGGTGGAAGTCGAAGACAAGATGAAATGTGATGACTCACACACTTCGGGCCATCTCCGATAACGATGCGGCGTCGCGCGTCTTGCAATCGACACCCATCCCTCGTTGACGGAGACGGTTTCACTATACGATAAATGCAGATAAAAGCTGTTAATGGAGGAATAAAGGCCGCGTCGCCGACTGGCAGCATAACGGCAGGGGGAAATGTAAGAGTCTTGAACATATCACTTCGCACATACCTAGTACTTAACGTCTAAGCTCTACAGCTTCCGTTTCAAGCTCCGCATTGTGGAAAATAGGGATTTGCACTTACCTTGAGGCCAGATATGTCAAGCGGCCACCATTTTTCTGCCGAACTGCTCTAAGAAGGTAAGTGTTCATTTAATTTTAGACAATCCAAGCCAATACGTACCATTCCCTGGGCGGGGAAATGGTACGATACTTACCTCTAGTTGTATAATCTAATTTTGTCTAGTCCTATGTCCCGCTGAGTGTTGGAATAATTAATATAATATTGTAAGGAAACAACTACTAGTAAAGTAAGCTAGGAATGTATGTCCAATGCCCCMGCTAGGGCACTGGACATTCATTCCTATGTTACTCTACTACAAATCGACCCACAAAAKGTATTACTCACCAACAGTTTTACCCGAAACACTTACTAAAACTCGAAGCGGCGCCACATGAGCAATGATGCTCCCACTCAAATTGAGCCGATGGAATCCAGGAACGGTATTCCCGAAGCTCCGTGTACCCTAGAATAGAGCTAATCATACTCACTGTTAGGCTCGACTTCAATGAGAATCCCCCCGAGTCAACACTGAGCCAGCTGCAAGATAATAGATTTTGATCATGCTGAGATTCTATAGGATCTAAGTACACAGTAGGTCTATTTTTGACACAGAATACAAGTAAGTAGTGTAGTGTACTCAACATAATTTTTTCGTGATTTTAGAGACCCCGAACAAGCTACCGAGGATGTCTCGACGACGTCCGAGATAATGCTGATGGCGGGCAGAGGTAAGCTAAAGTGGGGGCTCTGTACCGAACGTCTTTGATCGCGACCACCACAATGACTGGAAATGCGTCGATGTGATGCTCGCGGTAGGTTCGACTCTCATATCTGAAGTTCTATATTGGCTTTCTTGTACAACCCTCAGCCGGCTACCTTTTTCCTCAAGGATTATCAGGTACTACTATCCTATTCACGACAAACTCTGGTTCTCGCCATCTATGACTCGACATTCGCAATCTCTTCAAGAAGGAAGATTACGATTGCATTCGGTTGTAAGGGATTGACTCAACTACTTGCCGACCGNAAAAAACACCACCATTGTATTCGTTTTGACTATCTTATTGTAGGTACACCTTTCCTTGTACCTTTGTACAACTCATATCTAACCATGCCTATCTAGGTATACCCTTCTTCGTTACGTTTCTCTGTCTTGTATCTCACTCTACCCATACCACACCTCACTTGATAGCCACGTTTAAAGTAACTCTCTTTCCAGTTGAAGTGTATAACTAAATCCTAATGTATGATGAAGTGTATTTTTTTCTCTTCAACAAGGGCAATGAGCTCTGGGGATTAAGTATTCGATTCAATATACACTAGTTCTGCCTATTTTACGGAACCCCTAAGTGTTGCAGATCGAAATAGAGAGTGAATCGGGAAAAAGGTGAGAATCCACCTAGAATGAATCTTACATTTCAGTGTTACGTGAGGTTCTATACCTTCGCGGGGTTATTTATGGCTAATAGACAGTCATTATGAACGTTTCCGATAGTCTGAATACTCGAGAGTACAACGGGGACAGAGGTGAGCTTGATTCTATCAAAAGCGCCACAACTATTCACTTCAGACATTCTGTTGTATTTAGGGACATATACCTATGGGGGAACGGTTGTCCCATACTACTATAACGATTCTAATCGTATTCTGCCAAGCTGACGGCCTTCATCTCTCGTGTTATGGTACGTTTGAGGAGCCTTCCCTGGAATGCTCCTCCTTTCATTTCCTGGAAAGAGATGAGCCTGGCGCGCGGGACTCGGATGCATTACTAACAGAAGCATCGGGTAAATAGTGCTGGGCTCACCGGCGAAGNCATTATCCCCATGTCTCTGTGTATAAAGGTGGAGGAGGATTGTTGCATTTTCAGCATCTCTTCATCTCCTTCCTTTCTACGCCTTCCTTTCCTCGATTGACACTTGTAACATCTTCGATCACACTCTTATATGTGACTGATCCACGNTTTTAGCTCTCCCAATGCCATCTTCGCCATCCTCAAACTGTCTGACCTCCATATTGAACCCTTCATACTCATTATCGCAATTGTTGCATACACGGTGAGCTTATATTTCCTCAATTAATCCACTTGAGTGATTTACTAATAAATTATTGTCATCCCCTTCGCTCCCTAACTCGAAATACAGCCCCGATGAAGAGACCGCCAACATTGACGCGACCCGCCACAATGGTTGCGTGGACCCAGGTTCGCCACGTCTCTACTCTTCGTCGACAACCACCACCACCACCACCACCACAATGTGTAAGTATGGCCTCTACTTTATTGTACGACTTGCACACTAACCCAATCTCCCGTGTCTAGTTCTATTAACAAACCTATGCATGGTAAGTAATTTGTTTGCATAGTAAGCCATTTATATTGATCATTCTTTCTTCAGACATGTGCTGGCAGGCTACTGAGTGTAGCGCTCTCGAGACCAATAAGTAAGCCGTTATATTTTATTTAATTCGAAATGGATATACTAATTGCTATCTGTCTACCTACAGATTCACTTTCGACTTCGAATGGAATGGGATGCGAGGTGTTAAGAAGGAAACAAAGACGGGTGCATGTATACACAATGGTTATGGGTGCGTTGTCCTTGTTCTTTCCGTTACTTCGCTGTTTCTAACATCTGGTATTCGAAATAGCTACAGGATTCCTCTTCCACCGGCATTGACATACCCTAAATCCCTCACACACACTCGGCGACTTGACTGGCACCTTGTTAATCACCGACACACTCGACAACGTTCTCGACACGTTGCTAATCACACCAACAACCACTTCCTGTGATAGTCCCCGACGCTGATACTATCCTGACGACACCGAAAGGTAATATCCCGCTTGGTGTTCACTGCTGATGTTTTGATCTAAATCTAGTAGTGCTTACCGACTGACCGTCCCACCGGGCGAAACCAACTTCAAATCGGTAAGGTTGTCGTTTACATGGTCGACTGTGTAGCTAACATTGTTCAGTGTCGGGGCTACGTGATGGCTTCGCAGGTGTTCTCGAACCGCGTCTTCTTTTGTAAGAGGACCTGTAAGACCCACGGTACGTCTTTGGCTCCTTGTCGTGTTTGACTCACATTTACCCATTTTGTCTAGATCTCGTCGGGTACGTTGGATGTACGACGTGCTTATTGCAAGCTTAGGTATGTGTTTGTATGCTCACCGTATATACTTACTAATGTTTGTTTGCTTTGCAGACCCTCTCGAGTCAACACGGACACCGTTCTGGGAAGGCAACACCCCGAAGATCGATATTAGCGAGGGACACTGAAGAGAAGCATCTAGTTTATATACATATCTCCGAGGGCCGTTTCAAATGAATCGATCGCGATGAGCTGGCGCGACAATAAATTGTTGAGGGCGCTGTGAGTGAAGACATTGCTACAGAGGGGAGATCATGAGTTTGCTGAGATAGATGAGTCAGTTGAGCAATAGGCGCTGTCGTCCGGGCATGTGAAGCAGAGGAGGCATTCTTCAACGGCTGGTGGAGAGACGCGCGTCGTAGATGGAAGACGCTGGTGGTGGGTGGTGGGAGACGCGTGTCGCTGGTGGTGGTGGTGGAAGAAGACAGCCTCAGCCTGTGCCAGACGGAAGCGAGATGTGAAGCGGCCAGTGCTACGTGGCTGTGCGATGCGGCGCTTTTTT
>LBLO01001018.1:0-12589 GCA_004354395.1 Chondrostereum purpureum
TTTTGTAAGAAAACTTCAAAGTTACATTTACTGTACCTTTGCAAAGGTACAGAGTCTTGCATGTTGTGATGGCCATCGACGTTCTCTGTTTATATCGATACAAAGGTTACTCTATAGGCTATTGGATGAAGCGGAGTAAATACATTTACTCTGCTGCTTACATATTATACTATTGTGTTATTCCATTCCCTTGCCGTTGAATTATCTAAATTGACCAATTCATGCATACATAGTTCGTTGTAAAAATCAGATTCCGACTGTTGTACTTATGCTTCAGCAGAAACACATTTACATATGCAGCGCCTTGCAGCTGACAATCATGCCAAAGGTTGAAAAGATTTCCAAAACAACAAAGTTACGGAAAAGCGGCTTCAGCCGGAATGTGAGACGGGAAAAATATCCNACATAGATGTGAGTACCACGGATTGTGAAACCGTCACATATACCAGGGACTTCACGCCTTTTGAGTTAGAAACGATACCTGTCACAAATGGGAATACCGCTGACCGACTTTCAGAAGTTAGCTTGTAAGAAGAACAAAAAGAACTTACCAGCCCCAAGACTGGCAGACGCCGACCTATCCAACTTGTCAGCTGGGAGAGGAATTCGTTGGAGAGAATAAGGACTGTACATCAGAGCCATAGACACCATATGAACCTCAGGAGGTGTCAGCTCCTTTACAATGCTCAATGCTCCTGGGAACAAGGGACCGTAGACCAGCCCAAGAATACTTGTTGAAAAACCGTTCCCAAAGGTTGAGTTGACAAACCATATGAGGAGGTGCATTATCAAGGCGATTCCTATTTTCGACGACTATCACTTAGAGAAAGGGAGGGCCTTGAATGCGGGTCACCAACCACTGTAGTGCAGAAATTCCACGTTTAATATCATCGCATGATGAGATGTAGGACAGCCCGACTCACAAACACCCTTGTATGATGAATTTACGGTGAGAGAATCTCAACCTGTCAAAGATAGAGCAATTAGCGCGGCTTCTGCGTACCGCGGAAATCCACTTGGACTTACTTCGAAATGAAATACCCCCAGACGAAACGACCGATTGTGATACCACCCCAGTATCCAGACGTTATATAGCCGGCCGTTTTTGGATCTGCATTCTAGAAGATTTCGTCAGAGAGATTCCTCTGAGGTAAAAGAAAGCTTACTCGAACGCTCAAGACATATGTTACCATCTGGAATGGATATGTTCGATGACGCCTCCCAGTATCAAAGGATCATGTCTACTTACAAAACCATGGGTGTTGAACTCGCTGCAGTAGAGGGACTGAATCGTATGATCCCCTAATGCTACAGAGAGGGAAGCTCACCATCCGCTTTCTAACCAGTAAAACAGCATGAACGCCCAGATTCGAGGCATCATCAAGGTGCGCCTTAGCGCTGTGGAAACCTATCAGTACAATGGCATCGACTATGATAAACGCGACACGCACTATTGGGAGGTGCCATATGAATGAATGATGGAGACGGGCCTGATTTCTCCGTGTTCGAACTGGAACGATCTACTTTATTTCCATCGACTGCAGAATGCAGAAGATCAGCGTTCTCCGAAGATGTCTCTTGAGCTGTAGGTCGGAAGGCGAGTAGGACAAATGCGACGTTCAAACCAGAGATCACCAAAGAACCCCAATAAAAGTTGGGCCATGGAACACCCGTAGCCATGATAGCCTGGCACACCAGGGGGGAAATGGTACTTCCGAGACCTACATGTAAGTTAATAGAAGTAATAGGACGTCGGGGCCAGTAAGCTCACCCCATATACCATATGCAAACCCTAGCCCTTGTTTAGGCCCGGAAGCCAAGTAGTCATTCCTATATATCCTCAGTAGGACGAAGATGACTGTGGAAGAGTATGACTTTACAATGTCGCAGTCCAGAATGATCGTGCGAAAGCTGCTACAGCATATGCCAGGAACATCACAGCGAAGGATGTCCTGGACCCCATCATCACAAAGAACATCGCGTGCACTACACTGAAGAATCCGAGGGTGACATATCGAGCTTGAGAGACTGAATATGCTCTAGCTTCGCTTCGTTGGCTGGAATTAATGGGAAGTGTGAATGCAGGGACAAAAGACCGTTTCTCTTGATGCATTTTAAATTGTCCAAACTGTCTCCGAACCCGTTCTACGATGAATGTCCCGATAAAAAAGCTGAAACGCTCATATTAAAGACGCCATTGGCATACGAGAAACACACTTGCCCGCAGGTGCTACCAGCAAACAACAACGATGAAGTCATATACGTTAGATGGAATTCAGCCTTTAAGTCTGACCACAGAGTCAGTGATAAAGTCATGCAATTCAGGTCCAACAAACTCACTGGGGAGCACAGTTCCTGTGACTAGATGGTCAATGTTAATCAGTACATGTCGAGCTTGATAAGGGTACATAGAAATAAACCTCCGTCTCCCCAACCGCAAAGGAAATATATCAAGAAGGCGCTGGCGAGCCGACGTCTGATATGCACCGGTCCTGGCTCAAGCTCGGGCGCTGATGCAGAGTCCAGCTTTGTCTCAAGGGTAGGTGTAGTGTCCAATATATCAAGACGAGTGGAGGACCTCGTCTGGATTTTGGAAGAGAGGGTTTCAGAGGCTGCTGGAGAGTGAACATGGGAAGGAGGTTCGGGTGAGCTACAATATTCATGCACTGATGATCTAGGCGATCGAGCCACGCTTGCTTGAGATTGCTCTAGAGGGTGAGAACGTTCGTCCATTGAGCTCGAATTGGACAGTATTTTAGAATTATCTTCTGTTATGCTATATTTTGGCGGCATGCACTGTAGCTGTCGCCGGGAGACTGAGCTGGAGGAATCAGGAAAGAATACCCTCTCAACGGCTGATTATATATCACAATGCATGGAGCTTCTCCGGTCAGTCCAGGGACCGTGGACAGGTAAACAATTGGGAGTAAGAGAAGATGTGTAGTCTTCCGGGAGCAATGGATGTAGTAATCTTTGAAGCGAACCTTGATATCCTGACATCGATAGCTCAACTTTGAGATATTGATATTGCAGCGCACCAGATATTGTTAGGGAAAATAGACGATGAGTTAAGGTGAGTAGATGTTAGCAATTGCCCGCAGTTTGAATTTGATGATACAAGCTTATCAATGATTGAAGATACAACATAAGGAGTATAAGCAATAGAGGAGATGAGTTCCATCGAGTTCGAGGCTTCCGACTCCATGCACCGTAGCCCAGTTAGAACATGAAACACGAGCAAGTTCAACGGAGACAACCGTTCACACAGTTCATGCCGGCATATCATAAGTCTG
This sequence comes from Chondrostereum purpureum, assembly GCA_004354395.1. Lineage (NCBI taxonomy): Eukaryota > Fungi > Basidiomycota > Agaricomycetes > Agaricales > Cyphellaceae > Chondrostereum > Chondrostereum purpureum. The sequence goes on from LBLO01001018.1 coordinate 3,294, forward strand.
CATTGGGGATTCGAGCAGCCAAGGTGATGATTTGTTCTTAGGTCAGAATTTTGTATCCGTAGCGAGCCTGGATGAAAGGAGTAGATGCTCAATGACAACAAGAACTTGGAGAAGGCGGAACTTCCAACCAGGCGGGATGGCGGCCCGTCATTTTATGTAAGCAACTCAAGGGTTCAATCTTATCCCGCCCCCATCAGAGTCCATACAGACGCTTCCAAGGCTTCAGGTTGTTGCATTGATATCCCGCTGGTCGCAAATCGCACTAATGATGCGTGACACTATCGACATGCTTTTCTTCCCTCCAAGTCTTTGTCTCTAAAATACAAACGGGATGATAACTTTTCTATCCTTCGGATATGCATCTCCAAACTTCTGCCTGTACCATTTCTGGCCTGCATATGCCCTCGGAGTCATCAGAAGAATCTCCACAATGACCATGATGTAGGGAGGAGTAATCGTGGCAGGCAGCGCTTGATTCAAAACAAACAACGACGGGACTATCTGTTGGAGGTCGGGTGTGGAAGGCAATGGACCAGCAGCAAGTGCCCATCCCAAAAACTCTACCCACTCACAGAGATAGTTGGGGTATGATATGAAGTTGTATAGCCATCCTTGCGGAATTCCATAATATTCTTTGGTGCCCGTTGTAGGTTTCTTCCCCGTCTTCATTGCTTTGCGTCGCAGTTCAAGGAGAATCTCGTCGTGAAACACATTTCCAACAAAGCCAACAGCCCATAGGAAGACACCCAGTCGGAATATTGGCCGCTCGAGAGCATCTTCTGACAGAAACTGGTGTGCTAAAGGAGAGGACAGGTAGGAGCCCATAAGAGCGCCATTCATCGAGTTGCTCAATGCCCCAGCTGTGGGCATGATAATATGCGCCCTAGATCTAGACGGTGAACGCAGAGGAGAAATAATGGCGCGATTGAGGTAGTGGGTGAGGTATAGGCCAAGAAGGATATACTGTGGAACTGTCGGCGGCTCTGCCTGTTCTTCTCCGTAGANGGGTNGGTAGAAGAACATGTAGGTGAACATGACGGGAGACATAATCTCCATGAGAATCCAAGACACCCGACCTAAGGTGAGAGAGAGAGTATAAGCACCTCCCAAAAATCACTACATTGACGCGACGCACCGTCCATAGTTAGGAACGTGCTCCTTGGGGTAAACCTCCCGAACGGCATACTTGCTACCCAACTGACGAAGAAAGTCACGAATGCAGTGGTTACGAAGAACTTTCCTGCAGCTGAACATTGTCGTTCATATTTCAGCGAAGCACATGCGAAGCCGGACGGTGTCTCACCATTATAAAGGTCTTCCGCGTTTTGCAGACCAAGCATCCTATTGTCGAAGGTCTTTGATGAGGTCTATTTGGGTGGGCGCGATGCCCGTATCGGCGGATAGCTTTATAACAATTCTCCGGACCTTGCGGGTGATCATCCGCAACCTCCCAACCACCGACGGGCGTAAGTTCTGCATCTAGCTTACATTGGCCCATGATCAAATGTCCACTTCTTTACAGGCTTAGTTCTCTCCTTCGTTATGCGTGGACACCGGAGAACGAAGGTGTTCTCAACTCTTCTCCAATACAATAAGTACCATCTTTCTGTATCATCCCACCTTTTTCGAGGATGGGAGACTACGTATCAGCAACAGACGTGTACAGGGTCTGCGTAAATGAAAATGCTGATGAAATTATGTCCGAGCTCATCTTGTTCACTGTAGGCCCCGAAGAGCATCAGTTACATTCCCAGAAATTCTACAATATTTTTAAGTTCGGAACTATTGTCGCTCCGCTCTTGGCTTCGTATTCCCCTTGGGTAGATCTTTTTTCGTCTGCCACCATCTCTTCATAAACGAGCCACTGGACAATCGCAGCGAGGTCGATCTCCACAAGTTGGTCCGGAGATGGAGAACGAAGCATTTCTGAGCAGGTTAGGTACTCATAAAAGGATCATATTTTTGGCGGTACCCTTTACACATCAACGTTGGCCACCTCCTTCCTGTCTGCACAATGCCTGCGACTTTGATTAGTTTGTAAATAAGCTGATTTTCTGGACTTGGGTGGATTACTGACGACAACTTTCCTATTACAGAACAGGGCCGCTGGTGTGTTTTCATCCGCCCTGCTCTGGACTCTACTGATCTGCTGAAAGCTTGTTGGTTGCGCTTTATCTTGGGCCCTCTTCGGGGTGCTCAGTCTCCAGCTCTGTACATGTTTCACAGTAAAATGTCGAGCCCAGCGTGGCATTAACGAGAATGTCCCTCAGATATATTTTACAATGCTTTCCCCAAAGAGCGACTGGCGCTGAAGGTTTTCGGTGGGTCCTTCGACTCATCCCAGTACTTGGATATCTAATTCTCCAAGTCAGTATATTGTCTGTATGCTTTAGCGGCGGCGCATACGGGGATCATCTTTGATTTCACTTGGGGCTTGTTAGTAGAAGAGTGGGGGGATGTGCAAGCACTAGCTATCATTCCGTGGCCGGCTTCAGGGCACACCATCATCACCGGAATCGGTGAGTACCTAACGCATATTGTCTACTAATGTCGTACTCTGACTTGGTACAACTAGTGGCACTGATGGCGCAGTCTTACTTCTCTTGGTATGGTGTTCGTGTAATGGATTCAGCTCTCTTCAATATTGACTTTACTTGTAACTTAGGAAGATATGGGTCCTGAGTACTGCGAGCCGCTTCGCACAATTCATCTCTGTATTGATTGTCCTGGTACGCTCATGCATGGCGCATGATCATTCGCAGGCTCTCTAGTACTGATCTATCTTCTAGGTAGGGATGATGCAATGTGGCGCTGCCATCCACGGTGGAATAACGGTACTTTCCCCTATACTTTCAAGACCCGCTCATACATCGATCTTAATGCCTGCTATAGATTCAGATGGCTGCCGCAAGAGCCAATTTGTCTCTCATGCACCAAGTTGCGTCTGTAAGAGCTCGAAATTTCTCGTGTTCCGTGTGTTGTTTTTCAAGCTGTATGCAACTGTAGGTATGGCTGGCAGGTAGCTTTAGTGCAGACATAGTCATCGCTGCCACCATGATCTATCTGGTATGTGATAACCAATGTGTGCTGTTGAGAATCCTCCGCTGATACGGAATGGTAGCTACATCGAGCTCGTAGGCAGACGAGTTATCTTCGAACACATGCCCTACTCCAGACGCTCATAATCAGATCTATCGAGACTGGGAGTGTTACAGCTATCGCCGCTGGGATAGTTTTAGCCCTGTTTTTGTGGGATAGCGACAGCTACATCTATATTGCCCCGTGAGCTGCCAATTCTTTCTTTCACACCGTTTGTGGATTTATGGGGAAACCTTCGAAGGGCATTTCTTCTGTGCAATTTGTGGGTTGTTTACGAATCTTTCCTTCATTTGTCTTTGCTAACTTCTGTTTCTTAGATATAGCAACGTGGTCCTTGCAACTTTGAATGGCCGCCTCACCTTGGTGAAGGATGTTGAAGGAATGTCTCACTACGTTACTCGCCCCGCACAAAGTAATGCCATGACCACCGACCATGAACTAGCCTTCGCACGAACGAATGGTACCAGGGGCCAAGGGACTGTTATCCGTGTTCCAACTACAATAATTAGTGACCCCGGAGCTCCTTGGACGTCACTGTCGTCAGCTTCCGTTAGTTAACAGCTATACACGTCGATGTGAATTCTGACATTCAACAGGAAGATGCAAAAACCTCGAAGGCATCACCTATGTGATGGCTGGCTGGCCAGTTGAATCAAAAGTTCCGTAGAAATTAGTAATATGTAGTTCTCCCTTAACAAAGGGTAAAAGCAGAAGTAAATAAATAACGCATCTCTATATAATGCATAACATGTGGATGGTCAAGGTCATTTTCTAGTCGAACGACGTTTCCTAGATGTAGCATAGTCATCATCATCATCATCACCTCCCTTCGCCGCTTTTCTCTTTCTTGTAGACGTCCCGCTTCCCTTATACTCATCACCACTATCCGAAGGCGTCTCCTCAGTTCCCTGGAATTCAGAACCAGAGAGTTCTTCTGCTGCCTTTTTCTTTGGGGTAGCCTTCTTTCGGAGGGTCTTCTTCTCAGAAGCCTTCGTAGAACTTCGCGAGCTTTTCGCTGCTTTCTTTGGCTTAAGGTCCAATGTGTCCCAACCACCTTTTTCGGCAAGAAGTAGAACTGCATTCCAGGCAGGTTCTTCTACTCTTTGGACACTTAGACGTCCTCGGGTGACAAGGTCCATAGCTTATAGAAGACATAGATATCAGCGAGTGGACGTGTCATACTGGAGAAAAAGAGCAGACATTTGATAGCTTTGATACCATCTTTTCCTAGGTATGAAATCTCCTCTGGTAATCCACCGCTGTCCGAGGATTCATTTACTGAAAAGTCTGCGAGATACTTGAGTAAAGTCAGTGGCACCAAGTGTGTGGCACGCGAGTTGAAGGTGAGATCGACCATGAACCATTTTGGGGAGGTTTGATCTGATTTCTATGATAGTGTCAGTCAACGAATTTTGCGAATAGTGCGAAATGTTGTACCGGATCGTAGTAGGGATGCGAGCTAGAATCCCATTAGTTTCAACCTCCTCGCTTACGGTGATATAAGTCAGTTCTACTCACGAATCCCAAGCGGTATCTAAAAGATACGGCCTGAGACAAATTTCAAGCAGAAGACTTGTTCATCTTAGGACTCACAATCAGGATAAGCCTCTTTGGTAACCTGCGGCAAAAGGCAGGACTCTGTGAGCGAGCAAACCGACCCAAAAAGCTTGGGACATTGAAATCAAACCTCAGCAAATCCGGCAATTCCTATGCGATGTAATTAGAAACCGTCATGATTTAGAAAAGCAAGCTTGTTACCTGGATTCTTGCAATTCGAGTGGTAGAAGAGCGCCTGGAAACGATCCGCAGTCGGATTATCACGGGATGATAGGACACAAGGCATAATAAACATACTTTCTCCCCAGGTTTCATTTCTTTCATGAGATTTCGCGCTTCGTAATTCCTTACTCCTTCCCAAGGCGACGTTTTGATCTGCTCAAAGTCATCCACACTGAACTACCACAATATCAGTGTCATGGGGAGTTTCCGTAAGATTGTGTATGTTCATACCTTTACATCTTTGCCCTTAACGATGCGGGAGTCGGGCTCAGCTTTCAAGAGCCAGTATTTACTTGATTGCGAGTTGCTGGATGTAGACGTCATCGTTGTTGGACTTGAGGTCAAGTGACTATCCGATTCCTGAAATGGTAATGAACGCCGGTTTTGGATGTGGCGATGAGACCGAGGTACGAACTGGGCCAAAATCTTAGTATTTCAAGGATTAAAACTGAGTAGTTATATATTAAATAAAGCTACGTAGAATTACGTGGAACGCCCCGAGTTGCTGCTCTGGCTCTCCGCCGTCTCGCGTTCTCTCTACGAATTTCTTGCAAGTCTTTCTCCATCCTCTGAGCATCCTTTTCTCGCACCCACTCGCCTAACTCGACATCCCATTTCTGACCAAGATTTTCCCGTGATTGCAATTCCTTCCTATGATTTTGGCCTCTTATCCGTCCACGATGAACGTTCCATCCATGTCTCTCCTTCAGCTTCCCTACATATCCAACCTCGCTCACACTTCCCCGCATAGCCAAGTCCTCCCTCTTCTCCTGGGGTGTCATCTTAGCCATGACATGCGCAGGCACTCCGCGACGTTTCCGTAGGGTAGTAGAGCGCAAAATCTCTCCTCTCCGTTCTCTTTCCTTCTGCCTGGTCAAATTTTCGACTTTGATCCTCCTTGCTTGCTTCAATTGCTCAAGCAGCTCGGCAGGGATANGCGTCTTAGAGCGCGCTTCGTGCCTCTCATACATTTCTTGGATCTGGCTAAGGGAAGTTGATATTGGTTGTTCTACTCACGATGTCAGTTCGTTCAAAGTAAACGAAAGAAACATGAGACGACGCACGAAACTCAGATCGAGCCCGCCCTCCAAAACCCATAGCATCTGGATCAATAGGGAGCTGACTTTCGAATTCGGCCTCCGCGTTAATTAACGCCTTCGTTTCCAACAATTGCTCCTGCCTCTCAAATCTTTTCACTTTACCCTTCATTCGAGCAGCTATCATACGGGTAACGTGGATAGGCTGCCGTTTCATACGAGGTAGTGGACCGTGGAATTCTGTTGGCAACATGAGAGCTCCGGTAAGGATTGGTCTGTTATTCATTTTGTGGATCCATGCCTGATCATTAACAAATAAGTTAGAGATAGACGAAGAAAAGGGAGCTGAAAGCGTACGAGTTCTTCGCGCTCCTTCATCTTCATATGTTCTTTGTGACGCTTGAAAGCAATGAGGCCATCATACCGCTTGAGAAGTGCTTGGTGTTTGGGGTCTCCAGCGCGTGCAGTTCGAAATATGTCCTGATACTAGTTGAATTCGTCAGTTGTGAAGTCTCTGTGATCACATTAACTCCACGCACCTTGTACCCCATGAGGAGAAATGTCTTTGCTCTTTTCGTCCCGGTAAGAACACTATGGTTGTGGAAAAGCATTCGAACACGGAATTTTATCTGACCTTGACAGAGTCCATCCATTAGTATCCACACCATGACCGCACTAGGTCAATATCCAAAACAAGACTTACATTTTCCGTCGGACTCAATCTTAATAAGTCTCGATACAATCTTAACGTTGGTATACGATGCGCTGGGAGTTTTGAGAATGGGACCTTCGGGCGGACGCGACGCAATTCAGATACTTTCAAAGCCATTTCCGTCCGAAACGCGAGAGATTTGACGGAAGGAAAGATAATGGGGTACATAGCGGCGGAAGCCATGCTTCTGCGGGTCCTTCAATAGAGTCCCAAGTCTACTGAAGCGGTGTATTGTTGTAGTTGAAGCTTTCAGGTGTGCAGTTCATGGTCAAGAGGCTGGACCCGCGGTAACAAGAGTGACCCGGGGCCTGATCCGTATAATCACGTGACCTTAATGTGGCGTAATTTCAACTACTCTGACTGCTTGATACAATGATAGTTGCCATTCGAGCCAGTAATTAAAAAGACCTGAGGCTCACTATGGATTTGTATGAAAGAAATGCTGTCTTGAACAAAGGGAACACATTTAAATATTGCAGCTTTCCAGACTCTCAGAAGTCGGGACTCGGACGGACGGACTCGCGAAGGTAAACTTGAAACATCGGTGAAACCCTCTTCATGCGCAGTGATATGATTGCGCTTGCCTTAGCTAGTGTGGATTCATTTTCAACACCTTTCTGCTGGCTCTCGGAGAATACTCCTCCCCAAGATCCATACCCTTGAGGCATGCGATGATTCCGAATCAGCTGTAGAACCTATACCTAGCCTCTTGAGCCGATTTCAGAAAAAATAATTCAACAGCAAGAGATAGCCAGAGGCATGAGCGTTTAATATTAGGTATACCATGCAATATACAGCTTCGGTCAGTTCGGGACGAAATACCTGACCTGCTCGGGACATTGATAAGCATCTCACGTACCCGATGTCCACCAGAACCTCCGCAGCAATAGTCATTCAAGTCTTACAGTAGACTGAATGCATCGAATACGCCTTGGTAGGTCTTGGGTAGTTCCGGAGCGTTTTCTGGTTCCTGTTTCCCTCTCACGAGGTACCCGGTGATCATAATCCTGGAATCGAGGAAAGCTAATCCCGAGTCGAAAATTGCCAGTTCACGAAACATTAAAGTCAGGCCCGCAGTATCTGAGAGCTTCTGAGAGCTGTTTCATTCCCAAAAGCTTTCATCTCCAAGTCCTTGATAAGTTTCACAGTGTGGTATAGAACACCGCCACTGTCTGATTCCCCAGAAGGCTGTGTTCCGGGAATTCCATTCGCACAGAAATTGATTCATTTATAAACGTCGTGACACTGGGTATTCTTGGAACAACCTTCCTCTTGACCATCATCATGTCCTATAACGGAATCGACCGCAAAGACCGTGCACCATCCCCCAGCGATGGCAGCTCCCAGCGCAATGTTGTCGACCATGATGCCCCCCATGGTACGTTGAACTTGAACACTTGTATCAAATGAAGTTGAATGGCCATGGTTCAGTTACAGAAGATGTCGTTCCCTCTACTTCTCGGCCGCGCGCTGAAGCAACGATGATAACAGTGCAACCGTTGAAGAAGAGTGAAATGCAGGTTAGTTTATTTACCATTTTAAGTTGAATTCACCGAGTCTAACTTTGCAATAGCCATCCTATGCACAAGATTTAGGATCAGGAGTTGTAAGTCTAAATATACATACCCGCACGGAACTATCACCCAACTACTTTCCAGGTCACTCATGGAATCTACGGGTCCCTCATGCAGGGATTGGGCACTATAGTCGGTTTCTGCGGCGCCATTCCGTGTTGCCCATGCCCAAACCCTTTCCGCGAAGTCAATCAGGGTAAGCCGATGCGTTCGCTTTCTCACCAGACTACCAACGTGACGAGTTCTTCGAATTCTCAGGCGCCGTCGGGCTTGTATCACGTTTCGGACAGTTCTACAAGTCGGTCGATCCAGGTCTAGTCCAGGTCAACGTTTGCACGGAGTCCCTGCGCATCGTAGACGTCAAGATTCAAATCAGTCCCATTGGCAGGCAGACGGTCATGTAAGTTTTTTCGCACTAAACAAGTAGCCAAGCTAATCTTCCCCCTAACCTTTGTAGTACTCGTGACAATGTCAACGTTGAGATGTACGTTCCCCTTAGAATTAGACGCTCCGGCATGATGCTCATCTGTTCTTTTTCTTTGTCTCGCAGTGATTCAGTGATCTACTTCCAAATTTGTAACCCATATCGCGCCGCGTTTGGAATCACCGACCTCCGTCAAGCGCTCATCGAACGTGCCCAGACCACCCTCCGACACGTCGTCGGCGCACGTGCTGTACAATCCGTCGTCACCGAGCGCGAGGCCATCGCATTCGAGATTGCAGAGATCGTCGGCGACGTCGCGGACAAGTGGGGCGTTGCCATCGAGGGTATCCTCATCAAGGATATCATCTTCAGTCCCGAAGTATCTGCCAGCTTGAGCAGTGCTGCCCAGCAGAAGAGGATCGGTGAGAGTAAGGTCATCGCTGCCCGCGCAGAGGTCGACTCTGCCCGATTGATGAGACAGGCTGCCGATATCTTNGCTTCGCCTGCCGCCATGCAGATTAGACAGCTGGAAGCATGTAAGTGGCCCCGATATTGTGGTTGAACGTCACCTTCTAACACGTTATATCTTAGTGCAACAAATGGCCAAGTCTGGTAACAGCAAGGTCATCTTCGTGCCCATGCAGCTCCAGAGCGACGTTGTCGGTCAAATG
>LBLO01001019.1:0-12568 GCA_004354395.1 Chondrostereum purpureum
GCGGAAGCACTGGCTGTAAGTAGGAAGGCCTCGAGTTTTTTTGGTCCTCAGTTTCAGTGGGAAGGCCTTGAGTTTTGTTGGCCTTTGATTTCCGTCAGAGTCCATCCAAAGGTCTTGAGTTTTTTTGGCCTCCAGTTTCAGTTGGAGTCCATCTGATCTTGGTATCTAGAAAACTTGCCTGAATGAAGTTTCTCTGTCTCAAGGCACAGCTTCTGTACTTCAGCCCCAACGATTGAACGGCTCTCAGTTCCTAGTTGGTAATAACATCTACAGATCTAGAGGGAGTGAAAGTGTAGGTGAACATGTTTAGGAGCTTCAGATAATGTGAACAGTGCTTCATCTAGGTCAGGAGTGGTAGAAGGGAGAGAGGCATAGCTGCCAGGAGAGGATGTGCATAGGGAGAAAAGTGAGAACCAAAGTCTAGATATGTAATGATATAACAGCGGCGTAGTGAGTACAGTAACAATTTGTGACATTCCAGTGACATGTGGTGACCAGAGGTGACATGGTTGTGATCCAGTTGTGACAAGACAATATGACGTCGCATGGTAAGAGTGCACGTGGGTGCGCTGAGAGCGCTGGAACCGCTAGTGCGCGCGCTATTTGCAGAAGCGCGGGCCAGCCCAGCTTCTTAAGCTATCTGCTTCAAACGTTCATAAGAAGGGGTATACAGTAACATAGGCGCCCTTGGTGGACAACAACCTGAGTCGTGACCAAAACTGTGTCGAGATGAGATCATTATCTCAGATCACTACCAGCATCTTTTTGGACAAGATCTCACCGCTAATTTGGGCGAAGCAATAAAAAACCTAATCAACATCGAGGAAAGCTCCTTAGAGATTACGAAGAAATCTTGCAGTCGTGTTTGGCCAAGATCCAGAGTCCAGACCGATGCATATAGCTCTATTGGACGAGTTTTCGAAAATAGGGCTGGCTTCTGCCGATGGAGTGGAGCGTTGGGCATGATTAGGCCGTGAGCGTCGTATTGCGGCAATCTTGTTATAGGGGTGATCAATTCTAAGCAGGGCACCAGGGCACTGGGGCACGAAGGACAAAAACCAAATTAGGACGACCATTTTCCCAGAATAGTCGCTCGGTAAAGAGCACACCGCGGTTAATCCAAAAAATGTTGACCTTGTCCCACTGGCTCTATAATGTATATATTTGTTGTTTTTGGTATCTAAAGCAAGGCACATTCGAGGAGATTTCAATGCTATGGCCTTTGCATAGAGGAAGGGCTTCAGACCATGTTGAAGTCCAGAACACTAAAGATCATCGGAATTAGTCAAACTGCGTCGCCCTTGCCGAACCCTGTCCAAATCGAGTTGCCCTGCTCCTCTCGTGCCCTGCTTAGAATTGAGCACCCCTTATCTCATTCCTTCTTCCATAGACCAATACATCATNCCCCCAATTCGATTTGAAGAAACTTCTAGTTGGTATTGAAGGGGGGCTAATTTCCTGTGTATCACTTGCGGTTCTGAAAATATCGGCGGGAATAACATGTTTTTATCTTTGTTGAAAGCAAGGGTAAATTTGTCTTGTGTGGTTTGAGGAAACTTGGGCGGTATCAGGAGAAGTGAGCGCCCCGATGCTGCTAGGTTACGTAGCACTCAACACAAACACTATCCATCGCTGGTCTAGGTAGGTTCTTCCCTTTCTGTATATTTTGGACAACCTAAAGACAATGCCACAGGCCTGCGGGTGAATGAACGCACGAACGCGCGATAATAAGGGGATGGAGGCCCATTATATTAGAGCGATTTACTTGACTTTGGTTTGCTGGTGCAAGTGAAGTCGACGAATTCTGACTGACATTGAAAGTGATCCTTAAAAATCTTCAGCTGCCGATCTTGAGAGTAGAAGACTACACTATTCAGAGAATTTTCAATGCTTCATGCAAGCTTCATGTACATCTGCACCAAGGCTCGGATTGCACATACCTCGGAATCCTTACGAAGTGGTAGTTGAGGTCGGAAGGTCTAAACTTCCAAGTCAATCGGTCCTTCAAGCTTCAAGTTCTGTGCGGCTTACTAGTCCAGTGACATCTTCTTTCCTATTATTCCTCCAAGTGAACGACAACTGCTGCGGTGTATTTACCGTCATGCCAACTTCTTCACTTGCCTCTCTCGTTACGTATTTGAACAGGTGATGCACGATTCTTTCTGCATTTCCTATGGGCGCCTCGAGGGAAGTTTGGAGATCAGGAAGGTTATTGAGAAGATGTAGCCATTTTCAATGTTTGATTATTTGATTACACTTTTTCTAAGGTTTTGCGCAACATACAGCATCGATTGGACTTGGGATTCAAGTCATAAAGAAGAAGTAGCTAGCCTTGCCCGATTCCACCAATGAACGACAACGAGAGACTCCTAGTTCCGTTGCCGCTCAAGAGCTTAAAAAGGATCTAAATACGGGCGACTTTCCCAAACATGAAATTAAGATTACACTGAGGATTCACACGAGACGTCCACGCTGTCGGCCTCCTCATCCCCGTCGTACGGGGCTGTAAACTAGTAACTGTAATCAATAAACGCAGCATTCTAAACTATTCAGGTCAATACTATTGAATTTTAAGCTGTTACTAATTTAAATACTCTAGAGACTTACTCCAATACTTATAGCTAGATTCGACGAAGCCTGAATCCCGTGCAGCAATATCGATTCTTGGAACTTGAAGTGGGAGGCGGCGGTGGCGGAACGAGAATGATCCACATGACCAAGCGGCAAACGGACCGGAGCCTGGCAAATAAAAAGTTGATGGAATAGCACTGGCACATTTCTGGCTCTGCACCTTGAATTCATAGGCTACCTCTACTCTTCTTATTTCGACTTTCTTTTGAACTCTGCAATCGGCACAACTTTAACCTTTGCAGCGCTCACGAATTTCACCAATCATTCATGATTCAAGCTGTCTCCGAATCCTCAAGAACTGGTCTATCCGGGGATAACATAGGTATGTGAGGCCATCGTCGATGCTATACACACCTTTGTCCTGACTTCTGTATATATTAGAAGGCACCGACGAGGGGCTCTCCAGCTGGCTGAGGCTCGAACCCATTTTCTAAGACGGGTACCCTCACCCGTCAAACCCCACTATCCAGGACATACGCGCGCGCATTCCAAACCCTCGATTCCATAAACTGAATTCTGGTGGTAACACAGTAGAGATTTAAAAGGTTGGAGCAAGCAGAACTTAAGAGGCAGATCTCTTTTGATTCTCCTTTGGTCTTGAGTTTCTTCGAAAGGTTTTTGGGGTACGTGTGTGTTGATTTCCCTTTCTCTTGTAACGATTGATAAAATTCTCAAAACTCCGGATGCCTGGTCTCCGGGGTCCTGCAGAGATGGAATACTGTAGCCAATACTCCCTTCCGCCTTCATCTCAGAAAGTCTCGTCTTCATATATGGCAACATCACACACGCCTCGGTTGTCTACAGGAAAACGAACGTTGAACGTAGGGGCTACACTTTCCAGGGTCGGCGGAGAGATGGATCAAAGCAGGTCAGTAAGGGCTTCCACTTTTGAATGTTGGACATATCTAACCAGGCTTTCAGCCAGTAGTGCTTCCTTACAGTTTCCAGGTAAATTGACGGGTACATCCACAACCGCGCTAAATTCATGAACCCGATTTGGATGAATCCTCCTTGTGCCGCATTTTCCTAGGATCAGACTGAGGTTATCCACCTTCTACCAACACCGCAGGCCGAAACGCTTCTCCACAAATTCGTGTTCATTACCCGCGAAAGTCAAAGGTATATTGAACGAATCATTTCCCTGTCGTTATGGAAACTTTGGGGTTAGAGACGGAAGCATATGTGCACTTGTTTCTAGATGCTTCACCTTCACTTTCCGGCATAGATATGCGGGTGTAGGAGACTAGGTTGGATAGCGTGAGTGAGTTCTACGGTCCGTATGTTGACCTGTCTAATGGTGATTTCCTGCAGCTCAGCTAGCGCGAAAGTAACGTGTTGAGGGCAAATTGAGTCTACCATGTAGCTTCACTACACGATGGTTGTAGCTACATGTATGAAAATAAATTTACTGAGTTCATACTATTCCAGAGATCCGAATGTGCGAGAACCAAGGTCGGTGTGAATTTTCAAACCGAATCCAAGCTCGAGAGAGGATCACGCTGTTCAGAGAGTCGTTAGTAAAACCATTGTTATATTAACGTTAGACCTAAGCTTACCACGACATGGGGGGCTTGGGACGCCACATGGAAAGACCCTCTTCTGTGTATCCCTGACCCTTCATCCTCATCACTCTTGGAACCACTCGGGACAGGTGGTGACCGCATAGAAGTGGGGTTCCCTATCCCTACTCCCAATTCTTCTATACCATTATTTCGATCAATAGCACCAACTCCACTTGAGTTGACATGACCACCATTGGAAGGGTGAGGAAGGTCTTCAAGAAGGCATTTCCAGTCAGAGACTGAATAAAAAGACCGATCCTCCACCCTTTTTAGATTTTCATTTACACTCCTTTCGAGCCGTTCGCGCAACATCAAGGATTGGTCGGATGTGAGGGCAGAATCGAAACGAAGAAACTGTTGTCTTACACGATTCCACCGAAGCATAGCCCACAGAAACGACTCATCCTGGTGTTCTCCTGTAACCAGGTCCATGCCTTTGAAAACCGCTTTCTCATCGACCCGGAGGAACAGATCTCGGAGGGTCTGTGGTGTTTGGCCGTATTGGTTTACATGGATATAAGATTGCAACCCAAGACCATGAATAAATTTGTGGCACAATGATTTCGGTGCGAATTCAAAGTAGAATTTTAAGAGTCGTTTATGAAGTTGAGCTTCGGATGCTCGGCCGACGTTCTCAAAGCGCGAGCATGCCAAATCTACTAAGAGGCGACCGATATCAAGGGGAGGCAGGAGGGGGCCAAGATCTGCATCCTTGGGGTTTCGTTCGAGGACAGAGCTGATCACTGAAATAAGCTGGAGTTGGATGTCTGAAAAGCGGGTATGAGAAATGAGTCCTATTACATCCCGAATCGGAAAAGGAAATGTGTACTTTGATCTGTCATCCTGGGAAGCAGCTGTCCTGACAGTTCTAGGGCTGAAGAAGTGAATGTGGCCTCCTTTCGACCCCACCATGCCTCGAAACTCTGAGCTTGATCACTGCTGCTATCCGCGAGAATCCTTGTTAGCAGTTGAAGTCTGAATGGAGGCGGAGCCACTCGTCCGATGACTAGAAATGCAGATACACTTTCGGGTAAATATAACTCGCTTGAGAACATGGCCATTCTCTGGAGGTTCCACCAATTCAGATCCTTCATACATCGATAGACATTTTTTTGTGTGGCGCTGTGGTCCCCAAGAGTGTCCATCAGCCACTTCATCGTCTTCCAAAGGAATTGGTCATTGCCCAAGTCATTTATTTGTTGCTTCTCGAGCTCAGGCCAACTGTGAGAAGCGAGAACCTTGTCGCGATTGTAAATGAGCCAGGAGCTGTTCAAGCGAGGGTAGAGGAGACGTTGCGCTGTTCGGATGATACCTCTCACTACCCCTAGGATAGTAACGCTACGCGCGGTATCCACGAGTTTCCTGCCACAGCGCATACATTGATTGTATCCTCGCAGAATCCCTAAGAAACTGAGTGTTTGTAAAATGGCCGGAACGACGACAAAACACCACAGCAGGACACGGAAGACTATCCATGACTGAGGTGATTTGTAGGCACAGTATCCGACAGGATCATCTCGCTCGACGTCTGGGGTGCGAAAAAGATCCATCGAAGGGCAAAATGTGGTAACGATGGCGAAAATCGCAGCCAAACCAACGACAGAAGTAGCTAGAGCAGCGACGACGCTATGGCGCTCCCACAAGAGTACTAGCATTCCCGCAAAAAAGAGGAACACTGCAGCCTGGAGGAGGATCGGGATGGACGATATTATTGTCGGAACGTTCCAAGCCAGGAATCCCTGGTGGCGAGCTTGTTGAATCTTCATCGCCTGCTTCGCACCGACGGTACTATCACGTTGATACTCACGGATCCATTGTTTAGATATGATCCCGACGAGCGCAGCGGTGAGACTTAGGCTGATGCTCAGGAACCATAGGCAATTAATACGGACAGCGTTTAGGGTCGGTGTAAAGCGTTCGGAAGATGGATTGACAGCCTCGACGGAGGAATTGGCTAGCTGCCATGATATTTGGGCTAGATATTGGTTTCCTGTGTCGGCGGAATCTTCTTCGAGCCATTTATACGAGTCAATTAGAAATCCAGTGACCACAGCCGAAAACAGACCAATCTATGTCACCCAGGTGAGAGTCAGTCAGTAAACGGTGTAAAATGGACTTACGAAAGTCAGCATGGTGTTGATATCGTCGTTGTATGCATCGCACATTTCTTTCTCGTACTTATCCCGTTGCGTCTTGAGTGCCAACCATGGCTCGTCTCCATCTTCATCTGTATCCATCAACGGGTCCCCGTGTTTTAAAGGAGGAGGCTAAAGCATAGGCTCATGTTCAGCTAGCACCCTAAACCAATCGTTGAGACGCACCAGATCTGTCAATGGATTGAACTTTTTATTGTCCGACGGAGTACTCTAGAGTAAACATGAGTTGAGGATTCTAGTGCACGGAAAAGCTACAGCACACACCGCTGGTTGGTAGTCCATGATGGTAATTTAAAGGCAAGTTGTAGCCGCACATTGGCCGCACACGATGACTGACAGTGACAGTGGACCCAGGTGGTCTTAGGCATATCCAGTGATACGTCCGGTCCTAAATTGGTGGCTTCTGTCAGGCCCCAATTGACAACAGACTGTACTCATTCTCCCAATTAAGGTGCCTTTCGTGTACATTCTTGATCGATTCATTTGGGTGATCTGTACTAGTGTCTTGGACCATGATGTGTTCTGGAGTCGCACCACCTCTCCGTTGCAGCTGTTAGAACTACGCAGAAAGGTAGATTTTGAACCCAACAATATTTTGTTGGAATTGACCTGCAGAACTTGGTGATTTCCGGGAATGAGAAGAGATCCTGTATTCCGCATTTACCATCCCGCTCACAGCGCTCGTGTTATAACATGTATCGATACCTTCAATGATTATTTCGGTTGCCTCTGGGCTATATTAACAAGGCACTAAGGGCGAAGATCGTATAACACGATCTAGGGGACATTAAACTTCTCTCTATCCGCTGTAGAAGTTAATTCAATGGTGGGTATTACCAGGCTTGCAATCGAGCACTAGCTGCTTCATTGGCGAATTACATAAGGCCTGCCTGTCATCCCTCCGACTCCTCATCTGGGGAAATGACAAGCATTTCCACGCCGCATTTGTCTGTGAGCGTTCGTCGAGACGAGATAGACTCAGGCATTGGCGGTTGGTCACCGAGTAAACAAGAAATATTCGTGACGCTCGAGGGACCCATCACAGAGTGATGACACAGCACAACGAAGTGGTGGGCTCCAAGATAAGANGGTAGATCGACTGCTGAGGTGTATCGTTTTCGACGCCGGAATTCAATCAAGAGC
This sequence comes from Chondrostereum purpureum, assembly GCA_004354395.1. NCBI lineage: Eukaryota > Fungi > Basidiomycota > Agaricomycetes > Agaricales > Cyphellaceae > Chondrostereum > Chondrostereum purpureum. The sequence goes on from LBLO01001019.1 coordinate 7,493, forward strand.
TTTTATGTCATGTCTTCAGACAAACAAATTCTGACACCCAAGACGCAGCGACTGGTATGTATTCCTACACCACATCCGTATGTCGTGGAAACATCCATCGCTTCCAAGAACTACAAAGAAACTCGTTAGCTTGGATGAAGGAAGAGAAGTTGATGAACTTTACATCCTCACTGGTGCATTTCCTTCAAGACCAATGCCACCGTCCCCTTTGGTCGACCAACCGCAAGTCTGATCCCAAGCCCGAATGTCTCCTCTTGCACAGAGAAGGTGAGCTCACATTCAGGCATCATCGCGTGCCTGAAGAGGAGAAAGAGTGCTCCTCCACCGCCGACAATTGCGACCCCTCCACCCCCAACTTCTAGGTGAATCGGATGAACGACAACGGCAGTGAAGCCATCCGGGTTAAACAACGATAACGTCGTCTCTCTACTCCTCCCCCTCTACCTCTCCGCGAAGAGGTATTCGTAATCTAACCCCGCGTTGAGCAGGGAGCCAAGAACCGAAAAACCGCTGCCCGTCATCGAAGACCAAGCTCACGTCGTAGTGAATTTCCAGTTGCGCACATAAAGGGATATGAGGTTTGACTGTCGGGAGCGCACAGACCCCCCAAAACACAAGGGTGTAGTGGAGGACAGATAGACATTGAGTCTCCATTATAGTCCATCCCCGCGCGTGTACGCCACTATCGACACGCATGTTGCAGAGCTTGGTATTGGGTGGAGATGGGCGGATCTAGCTGAACTTGGGGACGTAGATTCTGAGACGTCAGGTAAAGAGAACTAGGCGGCGGCGCAATGAGCTCAGAGGCGTCTTTTGAAGGGAAGAAGCTCCGTGGCAAGAAACCGTAGATTCTTCATAAAGATTTTGAACTACTAGAATTATTCAGACCTTTACGCGTAGGAATGGAAACACCCCGACATACCTAAAAGCCGTCTGGATTGTTCCAACAGAAGGAGGGAAGCCGAAAGTGACAACAGATAGAGCTGGATGGTAAACTAGNCTACGGTCGTCAATCTATCATGTACTTATATCTTGAACGGATGGAGAGCATACCTCTAGTTCAGCAACATATTTCCTAATGGATATCCAGTGTTACGATAGCCAGTTATGCTGGTAGGAATAGTGATCCTTGTGGTCGTAGTCCCAGTCGAACGTCGATCGAGACCCGGAATTTGATACATTGAAGACTATGAAGCCCGAAGCAGGCTCCAGTGCGTACAGAGATGACGAGAAAGACCAATGGAGAGACCAGAAAAGGCTGAGTAGGCTAGTCTTTGGCTATGACATCCTAATTCTGTACCCAATGTTGGACGTATTCTGGCATCTGGAATGCCTAAAGTTAGGGAGATTCATATGTAAGGAGGGCATGTATCCAAACGTACTCGAGATATATCCAATATCATCTTGTTAAACCCAAGTGTTGACTGGCTTGAATCGTAGATGGTAAATGTGCAATGCAAGACCTACGATCACTAGTTAACCATGAACACGTCTCTAGCAACCACCCGAACGTACCTCTGCATCTGTATTCTCTAGCCGCACATCTAACATTAGTAGAGGTAGAGAAACGAAGGATTTGTTCCAGTCGTCGTCGCGGTTAATTGCTAAGGTCAAAGAAGTTTAGTAACCGAGTGCGCTCATGAGTCTTCATGAGTATGACATCATCCACCTCTCACGCCACACCATAAATGAAAGAACGAAGAGGCGCCGGCTCACAATCGTCATATTAAATACTAACCTTCAGACCACGACAGTCATTCTGCTACTTGATTATCTATACTCTTCCTCTGTAACTTGGATCCCAGAAAAATACTCCTCCTTACTCCCAACATTTTGACTATTCCTACGTATCATAACAGTGAGCTTCAGGAATGATGCTAACAGCTAACTTGTCTAATTCTGTCACCAGGAGGCTCTAACCATGCTCCTGCCAGTACGTCTTAACTTTATAGTACCTTTATCACCCTATTCTCCTGAACTCGAAAGACAGGTACAAAGTCGATATAAGTAACAGATTGCATTTTGATATTTGTAGATAGATGAGACTGACGAAGCAACGGGAAAAAACATCATACGAAGAGCAAGTTTTAACCATATTCCCAGTTTTATCGGTAGTTGTCTGTCCTTTGAATGACCAAGTTGGGTCGGATCGCATAAATTGCAGGACTCTCTTCGAAATCTATCTCGCTTCCATGCAACACTAGGCTTTGTAATTCCGGAAGTAGAGGGTCATTTGGCGATCCAAGGCGCTCTGCTAGCTTGTTCAGGTCGAGACAATACGCAGTGAAAGCGAGTTTGTGGATGGTTGTGGAGCGGAGTATTCTAGGATGGTAAATATCAAGGAACAAAAGACACGGCGTCTTCTTGAAAAGGGTGACAAGCTCTTCAAATAAATGCTTTCGGCCATCTATATTGATAGAAAGCCGCTTCAAATTCATGTTGCAGCTCCGAATGAACTTGTTCAGTCCCGAAACAGGAACTAGATTTCTCCCGCAAATTGTCAACTCGCTAAGAAGAGGGAAATCTGTAGAGTTGTTCTCGGAAATAGCGTTTATAATGGCCGGTGGAACAACTAGGCGAGTGAGACTAGGGAGGCCAGGGGTAGTGGAAGAGTGAATTTGCGAATTTCCTGCGCGCCCAACACTCAGTTCTTCAAGTGAGTGTAGTACCGAAAAATGATCGAAGATGCCATCAACGAGGTTTCCACACATATCATCTATCGTCCAAATCTGATTCCACGGTAATTCAAGGGTTACGGACTCCTGGGTATATGTTGTCGCAACACTATGGAGTTTTGGGCTGGTTGAAACGTGTCAATGACAACTGGGAGGAGAATCATGTTATCCCCATGATGGTGAAACGATTTAGGATTGAAACTAAGTCTCTGAAGCTCATCGAAGCGACCCTTGAGAGGATCTAAAGCTTTGAGGGACTCAGCGCTGCCAGTTAAAAGGAGACTCTCCCAACGAGCACAGGTCCCAGATAACATATTGAAGAAGGGATGTGCTCGTATCTCCGTCGGGGAGCTGTAGAATCCGAAACATAGTGATACATGAAGGCGAGCGCTTGCTGCATACTGAAGCTGCAAGGATAGAATTTCCACATGCGAATTTAACACATCCTTCATGCGAACGGAAATATCAGACCAAAGAGAAGTATAAGACTGAGCGGTTTTTCTCCATCTGGTGGAGACATGGGAGAGAATCCATGGAAGACTTTTGGTGTTAAGTGAGTCGGGATGCTCTCGTATCCATGCCCACTTGCCAATTTCTGGGATATCACGTTCGATGCAAGCAAGAAAGATCATTTGGAGTATTTCCAGAGGCAAACGATGGATTGGGTTCATGCGTAGTTTTGCATCTTCCATCTCTGTTTCCACAGCATCAATTTCAGCCAAGTATTCCTTTGCAGCGTCTTCTGGGAATATCGCGAGCTTTTGTCTTAGAGCGCTCAAGCGACCATATCCAGAGGATCGGATAGATGATAAACGAAGAAACTCTTCATCTGTCGGTGGATCGTTCGAGTGTACATCGCTCGCATCTGGCAGCATGGTAGAATCAACTGGATTAGGCCGTTAGGACGTTTATGATAAGGTGTCTTTCTAAGATGACTACTCCTTACCGTACAGGTGATGTGAAGAGGATCCTCAGAAGGGATTGTAACCAAACTTGAGACAAGAACGTTGGCAAGTATATTTCCTAATTTTTGGGAGGTCGTTGTACAAAGTCAAGAACCAACGTTCACTCGTGGGCAATTTGTCAATGCTCCGTAATCGGTATCACCGGCCAGAAGTTCCGGTGGCGCGAGAACACAGAACATAGACGTTAACTGGATACTTCAAACTTGTCATTGGAAAGGAAGTGAAGGCGCAATATAAGAAACAGCGGTAACATGCACTTATATCTCTCTTACTGGGAGTCAAATTTAGCTTTCAATCGTAGTAATAACCGATACACAGACACATAAATGTTGGGCTCCTTAGGTAGTTCATCCTNTAGGGATAATTCTATTCACCAACCCCCATAGATGGCATCAACCCCAAAAGAGGTATGCCATCTATCCACCAACCCGCCGCCATCAGCCCACAACGTCAACCGTCGCCGGCCAGTGTCCGGCGATGTGGCGTTATTGAAGTGCAAGGTTTTAGAGCGAATGAGTACCTCTTTTAGAGTGAAGTAAATATAATACCTATGTACTAATCAATTTGTACTTCCGCCATTATTTGCCGCGTTGGCTGTCGATGGAATGTCAATGCTGAAGTAGATGCAGAGGTAACAGGTTCATCGTCATCATCAACATCGATAAGAGAAGGCAATGAGTGTCGAGCTGGCTTCTTTCTGGCCATTATCTGCTTCGTCTTCGTTACCTTCACGTAGGAGCCAGGAGACTATAATTTCAGCTACCTTGGATTGTGATGTATTAGTAGGCCCAAAGTGCAGCACAATTAGGCATAATAGTTTATTCACACCATCGCAAAAAAACACAAGAAGTCACCGGATTGTGGGATTTCTGTGTGCAACTAGTCAATTCATCACCAGGGATTCATAGGAATAGAACAGCTATCTTCTCTCGAGTCTGCCTAGGGGAGACTAACAAGGGATATGTGTTTGAGAGAGAAGTTCATATGACTAGACCAATGTGGGGCGACGACTGGGGCCTAGTATTGTTTAGAGTAATAAATAGCCTACAGATGTGTTGAAATTGTTCTGATTTTACTCTCTAGTGGTACAATATCTCTATCTGATACAACATACGCAGGCTCTTCCCTTCATCCTGCTGAAAGAACGGCAATGCGCCGTCAGGTTCCGGATATCGTAAGTCATGCCGTCGGGGTTGGCAGGTAGAACAGTACACTAAATCGGGGTTGAAGCGCATTTGATGCGTCTATGGGGGTTGGTGAATAGAATTATCCCTTGGAGATGGTATGTAAGTTACATAGCTTCCCAATGAAACCCTAGTCATACGGTTCATCTCGTGCGTACTGAAAGTCCCATATCATATCTCCCATGAGGTTCTTTCAATTGATAAATTACTTCATTCCGAGATTTGAAGTTGACGTCTAAAATGACGTTTTAG
>LBLO01000102.1:0-51542 GCA_004354395.1 Chondrostereum purpureum
GAAGGATACTAGGAGATATAGTAGGAAGCGGAAGCAGGAAATCCCAGGATCTGGGGAGGATTTACCTTCGAAAAACCTGAAGTTGAACATGTAGTAGATAATTCAGCACGAATTCAGATAGTGATGCTATCATGAAGTGAGTTCGACTTCTGTCGTTCTCTCCTGTTGTATCGTCATGTGTACCTTCTACTCGAAAACAACAAGCTGGGATACGGAAGACCTCTCATGATGTTTGGTCCCAAGGCAATCGGTAGACTACGACGACGTTAGTGTACATGGAATGCTAACATTCATGTATTACAGAATTGTTTGAATATGAAAGTTATAGGTAGCACTAAAAAAATTATGAAACGATAACGCAATGTAAAACTACAATATCTTCTAAACTTGTACATACTTCATGATAAATTGAAGTATAGATTGAAAAAAAAGAAAACTAGCGGTTGACTTTGTCGGGAGTTATCAACTCTAGATCATCTTCCCCATACATGACCGTGTGGATCTTGGTTGAAAGCGCCTGCCCAAGTTTATTCTGCTTCCGTGCAGCACCAGTTGTCGTATGTCGAACCTTCGACCGCAAACATAAGTCACAGAAGACACCGAACGGGTTTGAGATTCGCTCACTTCACAATCTTCTAACAACAACTCTCTCTTCCGTTGGTTGACTGGTTCTGCGTCATAGGCCTCCATGAGAGACCTAATGGTCCCATATCTCGCAGTGACAGACTTGGCGCCAGAGTCGGTGACCATGTGAACTTGTGCAATCATCTTCGCCCAAGTGTCCTGTTCATTGACGCCACATGCCTGTTTGATATTTGCACAAAAGGGGAGGTGGGAACGTTCAATGAGCCTATAGTTAAACGGATCAGTCCAAATCAAAGGCTGGAACCCAAAGGCCAACTCACTTGTCCGGTTTGTCTCCTGGAAAACATGTGATCATATGATTAGTCGAAGTCCAGGAAGCAAAGCAGGTAAGGAAGGAGGGATCTTACCGATATCAGCAGCGAGATTGAAAAGCCGATCAGCTATCTCTTGTTCATCTTCCACCATGATATGGAAAGTGTGTTTTGCAATTTGGAGGCCGGCGAGGGCGTGGTCCACGTCACTGCGTTGGGCTGCCTTTAGCTTCTTCATCCGGTAGATCATGAGAAACGTCTGGTCTCGTTGCGACCTAAGGGCAAGTTTCTTTCGCAGGGTATCTACGACAGCATCCAGCCGGTCGGTTTTGACAGCGTTGTGGAGGTTCTTCGCCTCGATAAGGAGAAGGCCGACTTGGGCAATTTCTTGTCGAGGCGGACAAGGTGTCCACTGGCGGAGTTTGGCGTCGTAGGTTTTAACGACGAGCTTCCGCCACCGAACAGTCAAGGCATTGTGCATGGGAGGTGGTTCATATTCCACAGTGGCATTGACTGGGTCTAGCCTGGCCTGCAGAGGGCCATAGACTCTTGGATAATCTTCCCTGAATGCCTCGGAAAGGAGAACAGTCATGTTGGCCAAGTTATCAACTCTTCGTTTAGGCCGTTTGTTAGCATCGTTGAGCTGTTGCTTAACAGCTTTCTCCTTCTCTTTCTCAGCCTTCGTTCTCTCTTTTTCAATGGCCTTCCGTTGTTTATCCTCTTCTTTCTGTCGTTTCTTCTCCGCTGCTGCCGCCTTTTTCGCGTCTGCTGTCTCTTTCTTTCTTTTCTGAGGGACATGTATCGGTCAGCGGGGAAAGGTAGTGGGAGGCAATCCAGCTTGTGACTCACTTGCTCCTCCGCTTTCTCCACGGCGGTCTTTCGTTTCGCTTTGAGTTTTGATTGCGTTGAAGTAGATGGTCTCTGTTAGGCGAAGAATCAGGCCGAGCTCCGTGCGAAGAAAGAAACTAGCACATACATTGTCTCTATCGATATCATCCAGCCTCGACTTCTTTCCGGGGGAAGGCGTSCCGCYAAYATCCAGATCAGGCATGCTAGCCTCRCTGTACCTTCTTTTCCCCGCTGAGGTGGTACGAAAGGAAATRTTGGTGAATGCCTCGCCTGCAGCCGGAAGATCATCGTCCGATAATGTTGGACTCCAGCGTCCTGAAACCGCAGGGGAACTTGGCCTGTCGTCSTCAGAGTCGAAGTCGTCGACGTCGATKATTTCGCTGGCTGCGTCGGAAGATGGACCTGGACCTGGTGGACATGAAGAGGGAAAGTCCAGATATCCGAACTCCTCATCCTCGTCGTCGGAAGATGATAGCTCGTAGGTTTCCTGACTCAACGGGGGAGTAGTGACCTGGCTACTAGTTATGGGATAAGGCGCGTCCTCATCCGAGTCTGAAAGCTCAATAACTGAATCGTCGTGGATTGGCATTGCAATTAGTGAGAATTAGAACAACAATAGAGCGTTTTCTTGGTACAGATAGGGCCTAAAAAGTGGTCCAAATGATGGTGGTCAAGGTGAGACTCGCGAACTGTCACATTGTGACAATACGCGTCCGTCTCGTATAACCACCATCGTCGTTAGACCCTTTTACGCATCTGTTGCTTGCTGAACTCACTTGTCTCGATGGCCCGACGTAAAGCTTCGTGTGCCAACCCGGAATACATGTCTTATCTGGAAGAATTCCGTGACGACGAGGAGCCAGGTGCGTGTCAGCGGCGTTCGGAAGGATCATTTGTTCATAAAGCTTGCCCCAATCACAGGTAGTATCCCTTACAAGCTCTATTGTAAAGCTATAAACGGTTTAAAAAGCTACGAAGCACCGTTAGCAACCATCGACGACGCCATATCGGTCCCTGGAATAGGCCCTTACATTCTTCAAAAACTCAAGGAACGAAAGGGGCTAGTGAGGCCGAAAGGCAAAGCAAAGCAAAACGGAAATGTATCCAACCCCTCTGCACCCTCATCCCCGAAGAAGAGAGGCCGTCCATCTACCAAGGTCCCCGCTGCGTCTACTTCCGCGTCAGTTAATAGCTCTCGTGTCCCATCCATGAACAACCAAGTCCGTCTTCCGGTACCAGACGTCCGCACACCTGACTATCGAGCTGCAAAGCCAGTCAGCGATACAAACGAGTTCATTTTCACGTACCTGAGTACGTAGCTCTGTATTTTTATATGATACAGATTGCTAACAACCCCTAAGCTGAAGAAGGAAAACCTGTAGCACTTAAAGACCAAGCACATATTGAACTGACCCTCTGCCAGGGATACAGGATCCAGTGGTCTGCAAGTCACCAACCTCCGAAGGGTATCGAGATTTTCATGGCCCAGAAACTCGTAGACCGATTCATCGGTTTCTTGTCATTAGATTCTGCGGACCCGTATCCTACTTCACCTGAATATCTCAGGAAGTGGGATTCTGGTGCACCTCCCCTAAGGGCTTCTGTCTCGCATACAAATACTATCCCCACACGGAATGCTGGTCCTTCTGTAGCCCACAGAGCCCCCACTTCTATGAATGACAATGCCGGTCCTCCCAGAGTTGCGAGCACATCAGTCAAGCGCAAGGCGTCTTTRAAAGAGCTACTAGCAGAGGAAGGCGCGACAAAGCGCCATGCATCTGGTTCTTTGGATCCTTCTCGCCAAGTTTCAGGAAGTGGCACTTGGATGCCCAATGGGCCGACATCTGCTCGCTCCAACGCTATAGAGCATAACACTCTTGGTCCATCCGCTTCTTCATCTGTGCCGGCTCCAACACCGTTAGGTCGTTCTCAAACCATGACGGCGATGCCTCCCCCACCTGTCCCTATGGGCGGATTGTTACAACGCACTGCATCAGCTCCCGCTCCCGCAACCCAAGGGCGCGGACGCGCGCGGTTGTCCTATGCCATGCAACCGCCCCCTCCAGTTGAGGTGGATCTCGAAGACCCTTATGCCTCTACAGATCTCAGAGAATTCCCTCGCTTCCAGCCAATCGTCATGAAGAAAGGAACATACAACATCGTCCTTGTCTTGGACACACGCGAAGTGAAATCTCAGAAGGATAGGGATTATATCGCGAACGCTCTTCGTAACAAAGGCGTCCTAGTGGAAACAGCAGGGCTCAGTCTCGGGGATGTCTGTTGGATTGCTAGGAGTAAAGTTGCTTCAGGAAATGGGGAATATGATAGGATCTCGTTGGATGCGATCTTGGAAAGGAAGAGGTTGGATGANTTGGTAGGGAGCATCAAGGTACATACCTCTTCATGGCAACGAAGCAGATAAACTTGAGTCTCATTCTTCTACTAGGACGGCCGGTTTCACGATCAAAAGGTATTTTATTTTGATTCTTCGAGCGACTCGAGAGTTGAATGAATTGTGCGGCAGTTCCGATTAGCCAATACTGCTATGACTAGGATCTTTTACTTGGTTGAAGCCTTCAGTGCGTATGAAATGCTGTTCTCGGATTGGCACTAGAGACTGACAGTCTTCAAGATGCGGAACATCATCACGATAACTTTGGAGTGCAGATCGATACTTCCTTATCTTCAACCCAAGTAGTTGACGGGTTCATGGTGAAGGAAACGAAGAGCTTGGACGATACCATCATCCATTATCATGGCTTACATTGTGCTCTTGCTAAATACTACGCCGTGAGTCCATGATGTCTCTCTACCACGCGCTTTCCTCATTTTATTTGTTAGGATCAAGATCTGTATATAATACCCTCCCCGGTTATCAAACGAAATAGCTACTTTCCTTTCCAGAAACACCTACGTGCGGCGCAACCCGACAGGCCTTACCTTACAAGTTTCAACAGATTCCAATGGTTGAATTCTAAATCGCGATTCATGACGGTTCAAGATGCATTTGCCCGTCAACTGCTGTGCATCAAAGGCCTCAGCGCTGAAAAAATTGGTGCTTTGCTACGTATCTATCCTACACCTCGAGCGCTGTGGCAGGCATGCAAAGAAGCTGAGGAGAGAGAGCTGAGTGAGGTGAGGGAGAAGACACGGAACGGGGCCGGGGCGGGAAGGAAAAAGAAGGACGACGGGTTCAGAGCGAGTTTGTTCTTACAAGACGTCGCTGGCAACCCAACGAGGAGAATAGGACCTGCACTGAGCACGGCAATTTATGAGCTATATAGGAAAACTGAGTACTCGACCGATATATAATATTTGCCTCTCCGAAACATAACTACCAACTTCAAGGGCCCTACATAGTACTGTCCATGAACGACAACCTAGCAGTGAGGACAAACGGCCCCTAGGCCTAAAGCAAAACTGAGCTTCTCAAATATCTACTAAACATTCCAAGAATTCGGGATAGCCGGAATGTCAGAACCCAAACTAGTAGCCCTGGGCACGCTTTCATATACATAATATGTTCATGCATTGAGGGCATTTCATGACACTCAGGAATACCCYGGRGCATCAACTAACWCAATCRCACAGAAGRGGYGKAGAGGRAATTAGCTATTATTGATCAACGATCGTGTGAAGGAAGGTACGGTACACTACTTCAGTTCCGACATAGCGCGCAGACAGTAAGATAGGGTAGAAGGGCGGGAGGGGCCGCTGGTTTAGAGACCAACAAGGGGGATTCCGCAGGACTTCCAGTAGTCGGCAACACCGACGAGCTGGATCTTGACCACAATGCTCACAAGGAGGGAGCAGAGGAGGTTGGAGACGACAGCCAAGAGGCCACCGAGGACTCCGGTAAGGAGAGCGAAGATGGCTACGAGGAGGTCAGCGACGAGGCAGCTAAGGGAAGGGTCACTCAGTAGCTGGCAGTAAGCTGAAGGATCAACAAGACTCACAGGATAGCCTGGATCANGGGCAAGCACTCAGTGCGGGCGACACCAGTGAGCAAGCCGACGATGGTAGCAAGAACATTGACGATGAGCTAGACATACACTTTGTAAGAGGGGGGAAAGGACCGCAAGATCGAAGCACTCACGATGACCAGGTCAGCGATAAGGTGGCAGACCTTGATGTGACCCAGGAGACCAAAGATGCCAATCTCCGTGTGGACATCAGCCAGGAGCTTGACATCAGCGATGGCGACCTTGAGGGCAGCCTCAAGTCCAGCACAGTGCTCCTTAATGATGTCGATGTTGACATTGACGTCAACGTTAACAAGAGCCTCTAAGCAGGTGAATTAGTAATCGGTCGCGGAACAGTGAAACCAAGGGACTAACGAAGGCCGTCGATGTGAGGGTGGCAGCTCTCGCTGAGGGTATTGACAACAACACTCAAGTCAGCGTGGACCGCGACGTCCCGGGGTCCAACGGGGAGGATTCTCTCGGGGGCCAGAGGAGCGGCGGGGACTCTGGGAGAGGGCATGGCTGAAACGAAGACAGCAGAGGCCAAAGCGGCAAAAATCGTAGAGAAACGCATCGCTGAAAGTGAGGAGGTTGACTTGGAAGATCTAAAAGAGTGTGTGGAAAGGGGGAAGTCTGCTAGCTGAAGCGAACGGATGAGGGATTTCAGAGAGGAAAGCGGCCCTTTTATACTAAGAGGGAACGCGACTACCGGGACCCTGCAGCTTCTCGGGTATGTAGACACGCCTGAATAACATCGGCAAGAAAGAAGAACCAGAATAGACGTAAGGAAAATAACAGTGAAGATCTTCATGCATGTTTCGTACACAAAACAGAACCGTCGTTTTTGTGAGCAAGAAAGGGGGTATACAGCGAGCACGACCAGTCATGTTTTGAACACAAATTCCAGCACMTTGTAATGCACCTCGTAGCGCAAGAGTCTGATAGGTATTCTTTCCACAGGGACCGCTTGTTGTACAATTGAAACGACTGGGGATCCCAGCACAAAGGCCTCGTCCTATGTTTCGGGGATACGCCAGCCGTAGGCGGTATGTATGTATATCCGCACAGGGCCAAGAGAGAATAAGTCCCAAAAAAGCTGAATTAGCGTGCTTCCGTGTCTTGCTCGAACGTAACACCAGTGACCAAGAATGACCCAACGGCAAAAACCAAGCCAGAACGGTCGCCACATCACTGCTTTCAGCCTCAAGAGCGGACAAAACTATCAAGCAAAAGCAACGAGGCGCACGGGTCAGAATTTGAGGCAGAACTTCATTGAGAACTTGAGTCGTCTCGAGTGATCGGGTTATAGTACATGCACGTTCTTGACAGGGCTATCTTGGAATGAGCTAGATTGTGTGCATATCCAAGCTGTAACTAGGACGAGTATAACAGATTGACGGTGCAGGTGAGAATAAAGATCAATACTATTACTGTAGCTACCCCGCCGTAATGTCACTTTTTGTGCGGCGCCACAATATCTATAGCGATGCCGAGTTGTGCCGACAACACCTTTCAACTGTTCCCATAACCAACTTACAACTATTAACTTAATACTTGGAGAGGACCGGACGAATGTCTCTTTCCAGAGGTTTTCTTCGACAGACGACCCAAAAGTCTTTGGGAATATCGACCCGGAGACTCTCGACTAATGCCATTCCTCCTAATCCAATTCGTACTGGGCTTTACGCGACTGCATTCGTCTTAGGCACTGGTTTATTCGCCGTTTACTACTTTGATTCACGCTCAGCAATTCACCGCTACCTTCTCACTCCAATACTACGATATGCAGTCGATGCAGAGACAGGTCACAAGCTTGCAGTACAAGTCTTGAGAAGTGGTCTCGGTCCGAGGGATCCCGTAAAGGACGACGAAACTTTGGCATTCCAAGTAAGAATACGATTGCTATTTCTTTCAAATAGCTAATATCCGGAAAGCTATGGGGCCACAAGGTATCCAATCCTGTCGGCTTAGCTGCTGGCTTTGACAAGGACGGAGAAGCTATAGACGGCCTATTGGACCTTGGCTTCAGTTGGGTCGAGATAGGAAGTGTTACTCCAAAACCACAGGTATAGCTTAATTTCTCGTATAAACATATGTGCTCATTGTACATAGCCAGGGAACCCCAAACCTCGTGTTTTCCACCTCCCTGATGATTCTGCATTGATCAACCGTTATGGGTTCCCTTCGCAGGGACATGCTTCTGTCCTCTCGCGTCTACGCTCACGGATACCGTCATTCCTTACGGGAGCTGAACCAGAGAATGCTGCTCTTCGAGACGGATCTGTTCTTGCAGTGAACCTTGGTAAGAACAAAGACTCGTCACCCGATTCTATCGACGACTTTGTACTGGGGGTGCGGACGTTTGGCCCTTACTCTGATGTGCTGGTTGTCAACGTCTCCAGCCCAAACACACCCGGATTGAGGTAAGCTATACATTTCTGGATAATCAATCTTTGACATATGTCCCCCAGAGGACTCCAGAATCGTGAATCCCTAGAGTCACTTTTGGCTGGAGTAACCGAGGCAAGAGATAGCCTTCCCACTAGACCGAAACTTGTCCTTAAGATTGCACCGGACTTGGAAGAATCTCAACTGGTCGAGATGGCAGAAGTTATACGCCAGAGCTCTATCGACGGTGTCATCGTGAGCAACACCACGATCCAACGACCTTCTGGGCTTTTGCATCGTTAGTCCCTTCCGTCCTCTTCATTGTGTTCGGGCAGCTTAAATGCCGCAACAGCAAATAAAAGCGAAACTGGTGGTCTATCCGGCCCACCTCTGAAATCACTTTCCCTCTCCACTTTGCGGACCCTGCGAACGCTTCTTCCTGCATCAACCCCTCTCATCGGCTGTGGCGGCATCACATCTGGCGCCGACGCCCTGGACTACGCTCGCGCTGGTGCGTCCTTGGTACAAATGTACACCAGCTTCGGATACGATGGCGTCGGTGCTTGCCGACGCGTCAAGGATCAAATCGTAGACGAGCTTCGGAAGGAGGGGACGACATGGGGTGAGCTCGTGAAGAAGAGCGTGAACGACCTAAGTTGGAAGCCACAGGAGAAGAAGGGTGAGGTGGGATTATTGATAGAGGAGGCGATGGAGTTGAAGAAGTTGCTAGACGTATTGGGCGACAAAATGGCGCTACCAGAAGAGCCAATCCAACCTGTGCCCTCCACATGAATATAACTCCCCCTGCCGGGTATCGAATACCAGTTATCAATATTGGTTACAGCAGTGGAAATCTTGTCAATTATTGAGGATGGGTAGCTGTAAATCTTCCGTTCACCCAGTGGACATCATGTTCATGTTAATGGTAACGACCCCTCCCACGAAGTCACTTCCAGGTGTATCATATACTTGTAAGACCTGTAACTACAGGTCTTCGCGTTGTATTGCAATCGAATGACTCGGGATAAAGTACCAGTGGAAGTAATGTCATTCGAGGACTCGACACTGATTAAGTAGATTTACTGGCATCAATCTGGGCACCCAAATTTATGCATCATGCATTTTGAAACAACGATGCAATCATTGGGTAACAGTACTACACGTCTCCTGAGAAAATATCGGTCTTGTTTCCCAAGTAAAATACTGGTATTTCATCGAGTCCTGCTGTAACATTCACCGTCTCTCCACCTTCACCGAAGTTGGTATCTGACCACCTGAGAAAGGATTTGAGCAGTGAATAAAGCAAACTCAAGTTACTGTGTCTTACCAATGTGTCCAGGACCAACCTCGTTCAATATAAGATTGTGGCAGAATGGGTAGATAGACCTCTTTCGTGGTCACACCAGGTTCCCCAACGGGCGCCACAAGGATCCGTGGGCCTTCATCGCGACTCAGTCTGAGATGACTGCTGAAACATCTGGAAAGCTCTTACCGAGAAGGAATTCATACTGAATTAATGGGTGATTGAACCTCGTTCCGTTCACGACAAAGGGGTCAGATACAGAGAAGTCATAATATAATGGGCGCATGATGGTTTTCCCCGTTTGTTGAAGCATCTGGAATAGCCTTTTGACATAGGGTATGAGTTGGTACCTGAGGGAAATGTACTGAATCGTTTGGTCAGCGAGGGATTTCTCCCAGATAATTTGAGCCATACGTCTTTCAATATCGGGAAATTATCTTCGCCATAGGCCCACGGCTGGCAGTAAATGTGCTGAGTGGTTACAGTACCAAACAGTCGGAAAGTGACAGACCTCATTGGGGCAAGGGTTTGCGTGAGCCTGAGTAGATGTTCTAGGAACATTGCAGTCCCTGGTTCTGTAGCAAGGAAGGAATATCATTATGAAGTTTGCTATGTGGAAAAGGTAGAGCAAACTTACCCATGGACCCGCATCTGTGGACGCCTTTTCAGCAACCATGTTGGACGAGTGACATACCCGTACTCACATACGGCAAGAATGTCCCCACAGAGAACCACCGAACAAAGAGTTCTCTTCCTAGTTCTGTATCAATGTCTAAACCAGAAAATCCACCAATGTCGAGGGTCCAAGATGAAATCCCCGATGCTGCCACTGATACTCCCGCTGTAATTTGTTGTAACAAAGTCGGAAATTCGGACGAAGTATCTCCAGACCAGAGATAAGAGCAAAATCTCTGTCCACCGACGAAGGTGCTCCTTGTTAGAGATAGGTACTGGCAGGATGTCTCCGACCCATCCGAATCAGTCAGGTTGTTCAGTCCCTCTTGGATAGCTTGTTGATGGAACCACGGATACATTTTACCTGTTCCTTCCTGAGTTCCACTGAAGTATTGTGTGAATGTCCGAGCGTATGGGATGTCATGAATGTCATCCTGTCCATCTAACACCATGATAAGGGTTCAATCAACTGGGAAATGCACCCAAATTGAACTGACTATTTAAGAATGGTTCCCCAAGCGATCCTCCGTCCGCTTGATCTATCCAGAAATTGTGAATCCCGATGGAGAAATAACTATTGTTCAATCTTCTCCCTATGGAGCTTGACTTAGCTTAGTCCCATACAACCACATATTGATGATACGTACACAAGAACTCCCGAGCATCTGGATTCGAGCTATCAACTGCAAAAGCATTTAGAGTTAGGGACGAGGTAATTTGCAATGAAATACCAACTGAGACGCGTGTAGACACCCTCAAAAGAGTCTTGAATCCCAGTTCCGTCTCGAGTGGTCGCCAATAAACCGTTTCGTTGTAGGTCGATATAATTTTCCGAGAGGTCTTCGACACTAGGCCAGAGCGAAACCATCAGCTCAGCGCCAGTCAGTTCTTTCACTTGCTTGACCATCCCGCTAGATCAGGCCAGAATTCGGGGTCGAACGACCTAATAAGCGTTCAATTAAATCGTGTTCAGTTGCAGAGTTGATGTTTCAGTGTACCAGTCACCCTGGTACTTCCAGGCAAAGAAGTCTACAAAGAAATCAAACCCTGTTCTAGTAGGCACATGTAAAGAAAGTACGAACCCACTACAATGAGAGAGACGTTGACCTTTTCATCGTGGAACCTTTGCGCCACATCAAGGACCTGACTCTGGTTGTAGTAGCGTAACTTGGACTGTTGATAGCCAAGACTCCAGTCAGGAGGGGTGGGTTGACGTCCTAGAAAACAGAATGGACAAGGTCATACTTGAAACACTATCTCTCAGCACGCACCTGTGACTGCGGTGAAACGTTCTTGAAGGCCATCGTAATCTCCGACCGGGGCCGTTGTTCTAACTGACGTTAGCACGGACCCAAACGCTCCATCAAGAAATGCAAGCGTACATATAATAATCGACAACAGATGCTTCTTGTGAGACAAACCGGGTTTTCGTAGAGCCGAATTCTATATCTCTAAGTTATAATGTTTAACATGAACAGAAGGGAAATAGTACCGAGACGCCCTTGACTGGGCATATTAAAATATTGGAGATAACCCTGTCCATGCCACTTAGTCKGAGGAAAACCCCGTAGAGAAAKAAGCGCATGCCTTGCTCGACATGTAGACTGGCAAAGTTACATGGCTGTTGTAGTTGATCAAGTCAACCACCTGATTCTTTTTATTGACGGAATGGTCATTGCAACACGCCTGTTGCCCGGTTCCATAGAACTGTTCGTCTACATCCGATGTGAAGGAGAATTCGGCGGCGAATGTTGACGAGAGGAAGTTCTGTGTATAGAACCTGGGTGGGAGGACCTTGGTATCGGTGTACTCAGAAGTAAGGAGGCTAATGCTCCCATTGGTTTCTGTGCGCCAGAACGAGATTACACCATCCAAGACCTGTGCTATGATTGCTCCGTTCTGTATACTGGCGCTTCCACGATACGGCAGCTTAATGTCATGCGCGAGTCCTTGTCCCCCGCCGGCGCCTTCAAGTGGGGGATCGAGAAGAGTACCCCACTCTGATCCTGTGGGGTCTTTCATGAGACTGGTACGGACGCGGAATCCGTCCACCCCGTANGGCTAGACAAGTGGCAGAGCTGAGTTCTCCAATCGCTTGATTATAAGGTGCAAATGTCTTCACCTGTATATATATCCTCTCGAAACCATTCTGTAGTTTGATACCTGTGGAATTAGTTTGTGCCAACGTTGAGCCAGAAGGGAGGCCGCAACAAGGATTCCTTGGAGAGGGCTACGCATAATGGGAAGAGAAGAGGATGTTAACCGCATGCTGAAACTATATCTTAGGGTTATATATATGAAGACTGACAATGGCCTGGCCTAGGAAGCATTCGCGGAGCGAGCGCTCAGCGGTCACGCGACTCCTGCTATACAGACGGCCCGAATTTTGCCAAACTTCCTATTAATCTCAGAAGAATTGAGGCTGTAGAGAGCATCATATTCGGGGAAGCGGGGCAACTTAGAGCGCTACGACGAGACACAAAGCAGNCAACCTGAATAAGAAAAGGCTACACTTATCGGGTGATGTTTCCAATAGTAGAACACAATAGAAAATGTAAGTGCAAGGCACTGAGGAGAACGGAGGTAATCAGGGATTTAGATCTTACAGTGACAGAACGCAGTCAAGTTGGGTCACTGCCACCCCGGCGTCGAAATTAAGTACCTGGATCCAGACGGTCCGAATGCAACCGATGGTTAGGATTGAGAAATTCAAGGGAATAATATTAAGATGCGCATTGGGATGGTTGATAGGAGACTGCACCTAGCCAACTAGAGTAATGTATACACAGTGTAAAGAGGAGAAACTACATACAAAAGTCTATAAGAAGATAAATTATAAAGTACAACATGTCAGCATAATTCTGAGGAAAGCATTGCGACTGAAAGTAAGGAAACGTGCGAAGTAGAAGCATGTCTGCGTCCATCGTGATGAGTGAAAGGATAGTTAAGGGAGTCTTTATGCATCAGCTGAAGGCTTGGGAGAATCCATGGGTGGTGATGAATTTTCTAGTCTGAACCAGATCGGAATCATTTTCCATATCTTCTCCCGCTCCCTAGCGGCCCAAGACTCCAACGACATCGCACATGCCCTACATTCGGAGTCTTCGGTACTCTTCAGCTGCCCCAACTCCTCAGCAACGTATAACGGGTCACTGCAGCCGCGCTCACGATCAAAAAGATAATGTTGAGTAGCCAAGTCGACTAGTTCAGCGAAATCTTTTCTGCAAGCAGCAGCAGACATGCAAACACCTCCGGAAGATGTCTTGCGAATGTGGGACATGTGGGCGGCATGGCTCAAAGTATGTCGAACATAGGGACTACTACCCATCGCCTGAATGAGCGACGTGATTGTTTGTTGTGCCGTTTCTTTCCCGATGGAGAGACGCTGGGTATCATAGAGTGATAACGTAGCTGGGGGTATTCTGAATAAAGGTTCATCTTCTCCGGGCTCGAACACTTGAGAGAATGAATAGCGGGAAAGATCGTAAAATGCAGATGGAAGTAGGGAGGGTTCATCGATCTCTCGCGCAAGATTGATAACGTCCTAAAGGATGAGGCATCAGACGGAAATTTATCGAGCATCTTCTGAGGGGACTTACTATCGGTGAAGGATACAGATGGGCACCAGGAATCCCCGTTTCCATTTCATGAGTTCTGGCGACATCCTCTCGTGCATCCCAAGNCTTCAGAGTTGTTGGCCAAGCTTTCTTGAGATGTGCGAGGGCCTTTTCCCGCAGAGAGTCGATGATATACTTCGTAGACAGTCGAAGAACTCCAGCAACTACCCGAAAATCCTCCCGTGCATTATTTCCAAAGTTTCTGGAAGTGTTGGGGTCAGGGCCACAATTACGAGATGGGTTAGAAATCACTCACGGGCCATCATACAACGCAGTCAGAAGATAGCTGACATCTGCGGCTCTATCATGCAGAAAAACCACGGGGCAGTTTTCTAGTTCAGGTACGGTGGATGACGAAGATGAGGCGATAGCGAACATATCTCGGAAACAAACAGAGTGCCGAGCGAGCTGAGACATATGGACACGAAAAAGAACGTTTTCAGCTCGACATATGACGCTCCCGTCTTCAAACCAAAGATCACTATGTCTTATTAACTCAGTGCCTGTCTCCTTGTCGAGGAGAGGCGACCGAACAGAGTGACATTGATCAGTGCTAATCATAGCAGGTGGCGATGGTTGTGGACTATTAAGCAGCATGAACGTCGTTCGTGAGTATCTTGAGCGGACAATCTGCATAGAGACCCAGATGGGACAGTCGTTTATGGTTACCTCTTTATAAGAGCATCGCTGGATCAGACAACACTGAGATGGGTGTTTGAGCTTGAGGCTCGTTCCCATTACATCAGCACCTCATGTTACCTCGTGTATCTTTCCATCAAGGTCATCTACGCGTCTTGTCTTCTACTTTCATCCATATTCATTAAATCGGCCGAATGTTTTGCTGTCACTGGGCTTTCTAGACGCGATTTCGCGTCGATCTAGTGTGTTTATTTACTTAAGAACTCTTTGTTTCGCGCTTCCATACCCCAATCCCGCTGTCGGCGTACGACGTGGCAGTGAGACTCGAGCTCTTTCAAATTGCCTAAAGAACCATCTCGAAGTCGCTACTGTAGGACGCGGCTCAAGCCTAGAAGCTCATTCTTTATGCTTCTTTAATTTTCAGTTAATTTTGAGCTCATAGCTGCAGTAAATCAACGTGGAAACACCCCAGACCACAGTCTGGCAATAGTTTGTTCATTTTTTCTACGTGCCCTGAAATTGTACCTCTGTTCAAATTGCGTTCCGAGTAGTTTCCAAACTAGGACACAAAGTCTTCTCATCCATGACGCACTTGCTCCGAACACAATGCGGTTTTTAGGATCTGAATACTCGGCAGATCCAGGATTTAGACGCGGCGAATCATAAAATAGGCATCTATCCTACCGAGTATCCTCCCTCGAGGGAATGTTCACGTCCTCATGTGGTTGATCTCCGAGGCTAACCGTATCTGATCTCTTCAGAGCTATTCCATACTGTTAGGCTCGAAAATCTCGGAACCGTGCTGCTCACCAGACATCAGGAGGAGAGGCTTGCATCAGAGTGGCAGAAAAGATATCACCCAGATTTCTCCGGGGTGTCCTTAATAAGGAGATGAGGCCACAGCTCGAGTGCCCCAACGGATTCTAGCAAGATGAAGCTCTTCTCCCTCATCTCGGTTGCTCTAGCCTCTCAGTGTGTATCTGCCCATTGTAAGTGCGATCTTGTATCAACTCGGGCTACGGATAATGACAAGATGTCTCAACAGACATATGGACAACTCTCATCGCGGGGAGTACTACCTCAACGGCCGCTGTTCGTACGCCCATCAACAACTCTCCAGTCACTTCAGTGACCTCCAACGACATTCGCTGCAATGTCAGCCCCGGCGCAGCTTCCCAGACGGTGTCCGTCCCAGCTGGAAGCACTATTGGATTCAAGCTCGACAATACCTTGTATCACCAGGGTCCCGCTGCCATTTACTTAGGGAAAGCTCCTGGCAGCGTAGCCTCGTGGGATGGTAGCGGAGCTAATTGGTTCAAAATTGCGGAATGGGGCGCGACATTCAACCCTTTCCAGTTCACGGACTTCAACGCCAATCAACTGACCACGACGATCCCCTCTAATATTCCGGCAGGAGAGGTAGGTCCTTCCTTTTCACATCGATAGAACTCCCTAATAATGCTTCGTTAGTATCTTGTTCGTATCGAACAGATAGGATTGCACGTTGCTGGAGCTCCGCAGTGGTACATCTCTTGCGCACAGATTAATGTCACGGGTGGGGGCAGCGCCAACCCCGCTAAAGTGTCTATTCCTGGATATGTTTCTCCCTCTGGTAGGCTCCRTTTGCATCCTTCTTCCTTTCKGGCTTCACATGAACGCCACGTCATTTTTAGACCCTGGATTGACTGTGAACATTTACAATCCCGTCCCAAGCTCGTATACGGTATGTTTTCGGATTCTCATGGAGATCTGCAGATATTGACACTATTCAACCACTTAGGTTCCCGGACCAAGGCCGTTCAGGGGATAGTGAGTTACTGGGAAGAGTGGTTCAGGGGCTGTATCTCTGGTCCGGAGCTGTTCGAATTTCGTCATTTTTAGTGAATATCCGAACGTTCTCTATGTTTGTAGCCCTATGTTCTTGAACAGTGTGTGCATGTGGTTTGGAAGTTAACAACACGATTAAGTGTAAGGCGTGTTCGGAAAGCCTGAGCAATGTACTTATGATCTACTCTCTGAATAGGCCAATGTCTCTATCAGAAAGTAGCCAAGAGACCTAACTCAGACAATAACATTACATGTTGCAAGTCTGTGCTATTCGAAGTGAGCGTTGGGTAGCAGTGATGATGCGTTGTAAATAGTACAACATTTTGAGAGACTCTGAGTCTATGCTACAAGTCCAACGCTCCTTATACACCCTACTGTATGTGATATGATTACGGTCAAGTTMCATCGTAAGCATTTAAATAGAAACAAAGAAACTTGATGCAATAAAAGAAAAGTTAGCTGGTTCACGAACTACAGAAACGGACTCGTTGGAATGGTCACGTTTGGTGGGCCTACACTGACGTCAAGATCAACGACTTTGCCGTTTTCAATGTCGTAGACCCATCCATGGACAAAGACAGAGTCTGAGTCCGAGTCCCAATGCTATAGTGAATCTGCATTAGGAATTGAGAGAGAGAAGAGACTGAAGGGTACCTCATGCATAATGTCACTGTCAGCGATGCGTTGCACATTTGCTTTCACATTCTCTTCGATCAACGCACGGTAGCCAGCTGGATGAAGAAAATCTTAAGCAACTGGATTGATCTACCTCGGAAAGAAAGACCTACGATCATGGAGGTCAACCTCCCCAGTAGAGTTACCTCGAAGAGCAACGATTTCAGCCCTGAGATGTAAACATCAAGGTATGTCTCAATGATGATAGTCTGAATGCCCACCGCTCCGACGTCTCATAGAGGGCTCGAATAGGCAAAATCCATTGTTGTATGGGTGTATCCGCAGCATCGAGGGTCGCTGGAGCAGACGCGATGGCCTCCGCAACACCGCCGCATCCATAGTGGCCCATGACAATGATATGTTTGACCCCAAGATGGGCAACAGCGTAACCGACGACAGCAGCACTACGAATAGCAAGTTGTGCAATAATTTAGTCGATGATACAACGGGAACGTACGCGTTGGCGTCCTCTTCATGGAACAGATTGGCAATATTTCGTTCCGCAAAAAGAGTTCCGGGGTCAGCGTCGAAGATCGTGCCTTCGCCCACCCTGCTGTCTGAGCACCCCAGAAAAACACTAGCAGGAGCTACAGAACCGAAATAAGATGGGAACAATATTTGATCATGGTGGTAATGCTTACTTTGTCCCTGAGCAGTTTTGTTGAAGATGGCCACAGGAGTGTTCTGGCGGAACCGCTTGTTTCCATCAAAGAGGATTTGAAGGTCGTCATCGTTCCCTGATATTTGAGCAAAAGAATGAGCTGGCGGTCATAGCTACTGATGAGATAGAAGATAACGACTTCGAACTGGCCAGGCATTCACATGGAACGCCGCATTCAAGATACTAAGGAGAAAAACACGATAAAGAAACATGTTGAGAGAGTACGGGTTAAGAGATAAAGCAGGTGATGTCCTGGGGATTGAACATTGAGCTTGAGACCCCTTAAATACTCCCCGATGCTCCTTTTTGAGGATTTCTGACACAGTCATGCATGCTGGCAGATATTATACGGGGAAGAACAAATCATCGAACACGGATAGAGACTTCCTCCGCCATCTTTACGAAAAATGGACCTCTACGGAGTTCAAAGACGCCTTTTGCGGGGCTCGAGCTCGAAGTTTCTGAGAAAATCTATTATGAGAATCCCAGGGCTGGTGGGACTATGAGTAGTATGCTTCCACGTTATGAGAGTCCCCTTGAAAATTTTGACCAATAGTAGGCCTTGTCACTGATTTTCTCTGTGGCCGGTAACCTCAGAGACTGCATATCATAGCGCCTATGAGGTCGTCTGGGATTATCGTCGAGTGCTCATGCCACAAGGGACCGGTCTGGCAAAGTTAACGACGTGAGAAGTAGATATCCCGAACATTTTTTAGAATGGTGGACGGGGCATTGAGTCATCATNCATCCCAGCAGCACCTACTACTGGCTCGGAATCATTCGTTTGCTATGAGCGATCCAGCTACCTGCGGTGTCGGAGTTGTCCAATGGGCGGCGGGATGAACCAACGCAGTTTAGGACGTGGAATAGTCATATAGCCGGTCTTTTACAATTCACCTTAACACGAATCACACAGAGACCTTCGTGTAGGAGGCTGTGCTAGGAGAACCCATCGACTCGGAGACGCGTTCGAAGGTGGTTTCGAATTCAAAGATCCTAGAGTCAACTCTAACCCCATCTGAATTCATAGGACTTCCAAGGGTTGGGAGAGGATGAAACATTGGGAGCAAGAGAGGGTCCATAAGTAATAGGGATACCGAATGCGAAAATGACAGCTTCCCATACCATAATAGCAAGCTCTTTTTGTATTTTTAAATGTCGGATATTAATTTTTCTCTGGCACAGATGAAATTTTGGACATACGGGTGATTGAAATATCGAAGGCGGATCGCGCAGAGTCGTTTGAAGGAGCCATAGAGAAGTTTGGCATCTGCCATTAAAACGGGAAATTGTCATCTTCTGTGGGCGGCAGATTTTTTCAGAGCAAGTTTGTCAATGTAGCACCATATTGTTCCAAATGAGAGTAGTAGTTTTCGGGATCAAAAGAGGCAACACTTAGAGCGGATTTTCTGGCAAATATGAGTTGACGGGAGTCCTAAATCAAAATGCCCGAACGGGATCCGCGTACTGAGATTGACCCATTTGGAGAACCCAATTTTTCCCACGTGAAATGTTGGGACGAAGGGAAAAGTAGTAGTAAATACTTTCCCATTGCCTTCCCGATCNTCTNTATCCTGTGCGGTAAATAGAATGGCCATGGGAAATAAATGATTACARCTGTATCTAGTAATTCCACATGATTCAGATGGGATGACAGCTGGGAAAGAATGCCTTTCTGAATTACAATTCCAAATTCCAAGCAACAAAAAAGTGTGTTTCCCATAATATCGCGTCTCGCGCTCGTAAAATTGGTCACCAAGCAAAAAAAAAAAAGTGCCCGGAGCTCTCTGCCTCCATTACCCCAAAAAATGCTCAACGGAAAGAAATGATAGAAAGGCACAGAGAGGATTAGCATGTTGGAAGAGGAAATCATGAAAGCTGAAAGTAGATATGTTACGAACAGTCTTACGCGTCGCCTCTATCTCCTGTACTCTCACAGTTATTGAAACGACCTTTACCTTCCCTATTGCTTCTACTACTATTCCCCTTTTCCTTCTTGTTCTCCCTTCCCACCAAGTAGGTGGAATGTCCGATTGCTACTTCCGATGCCCCTGCTACGAGGTGCACTTCTGTTGGTGCATTTCTCAGACACAGGCCCTCTCATAAAGGTGCTCCAATCAACCCACTAAGCCGATGGAACGGTCAACTGTGCGCCGGAATATCTGCCGANCCTTTGAGTCTGACGGTCCAACGACCAGCGAGAACAGGGAGTCAAGAAGAACGAGCGCAGGATCACAGACGGAGAAAAGATAGAGGGAAGGAGCCAATGTAGCGAAAAAAAGAAGATTTCTTGAATATGAAGTTAGAAATTGGCATAGGTGAAGGACAACATTGAAAACGCTTCAATTATCAATAATCAATTGGTCTAACACGTTGGATCACAGCAGGTGACTGTGACTTACCCGGTCCTTCCGGCACGTGCATAATTGCTCCCTATCTAGTACTACAGCTTATACTTGAGACATCGCGATANGGTCTCTTTCTCGCACATATAAGGATGCGCRAATCACAGTCAGGGRACATTCATTCCTTGAANCCCTTACCACTACCACCACCACTACCACTCTCTTCACCTCCAAACTTTACYYGCAACCATGAGCATCACAAACACCTCCGCTTTCACCCTCTCCCTTGCAACCTTCCTTTACTACGAAGAGCAAGCTTCTACCTGCTCTTGCCCTTACACCTGCATCACCGGCTCTTGCCCCGGCGAAACAACTATCAAATATCTCGAGGCTGGTCCTCACAACGAAAAACCCAAAGTCGTCAAGCCCACAAAGATGACGATCCTCAAGGCGAAGATGCAAAAAGCGTTCTCCCTGAGAAAAGTCTGTCAATGAGTACTTTCTTTTATTCTTCAGGATTGCCTAGCTCTCTTGGCCCCTATTAATTCTGGGACTTTGTCTCAAGTGCCCCTACTTCATAATTCTTGGACTGCTCTTCGATTCCTTCTGCTTGCACTTGCTTTTTGGACTNTTGCTTCGTCTTTCTTCTGGCCTCGTCGYCCACTATATTTATAATAATAGATTCCTCTGGGATCCGACTCATTACTTTATTCTTTACCTTCTTCCCAGGGCCCGGAAGAAGTAGAAAACATAAAAAATACCTAAAATACCYCTGGACACCTGGACAACTGGACGTACCCTTGGACCGACTTGGACNCACCCCGGACTGGACGACTTGGACAACCCTCATCGGAATGGACCTATGCATGATGTGGGGTGTGGCGCCGAGAGGAGGAGGAGCTCGATGTTGCGGAGCGTTGCTATTTGAGACGCCACTTAATGTACATGAGTGATGTCTTCGCCTGCTCACGCCTTGCCTACGGCCATGGGCAAGGCGGAGCTGTTTGGTATGATGCTTCATATACTTGCTCAGACACCCCACTCTAACATCCTTGAACATTCTAGTCGATGAACATACAAAATTATCACCAGGATTCCATCTAAATTCTGGTGACGAATCTTCTCGCATTATCGAGGTACGTTCTTTCGGTGTGCCTTGTCATTTATTGTCTTCTCACCGTTCTTTACTACAGAATGAAACACAACGCTGAGTCTTCAAAGAAGCTCCTGCTGTGACAACAAGTCWTGGGGAATGGCGCGGGGGTATGTATTTTTATTATCTGTCAGTGTGCATTGTACTCATACATCCTCTTCGGCAGACGCGTCTACAGCTCTGCATCGCTACACTGGCTTTACCAGGCTGTCAATCCCTCCATCCACTACCTCTTTCTTTTTTTCATCGTGAGTTTTCTTGACCATCCCATCTGGAGTACAGATGCTGACATCGTCCTCGAAACCTTCAGACATCCATCAAGCGCGTGCAACGCCATTATGCACCACCGCACTGATGCTGATGTAGTCTCGTATCCCGACCTTATCCTGAAGAAGCTGCCTTCCTTGAGTGTGGGGCGGGGACGGATGGAAAGGATCATGCGATTATGTAGAGTAGAATAGTACGACCAGGCAATCGCAGTGTGTAGTATAGTAGGACATGCTCCCTGTACAATCCGAGCTCTTTTGAAATGGTGCAAATGTAACTGGTTAAAACAATTATACGCTGCTTCGACCAATACGGCAACACTTTTCTCTGAAATTTATAGTTCGGGCAGCACGAAATCGAGGTTGGCGAGGAAGGTACGCCAAGTTTCGACAATCATCATGATAAGTTCAGAGAGAACGCCATAAGTGCCTCTTCGTCGAACAGATGTCTCCTCTGCGAAGCTGTCTTTCTCAAGTGAACGAGTGGAGGCAGACAGCCTTCCCTGAGTCTCTCAATCTCACCTCGAGTGTCATAATGAGGATCCCGGGTGAGTTGGTAAGAGCCTCGGTCGACGGAGTGGCTGTAATCCCTAGCCTGCTGCGCTCGCGAGTTTCTCTTCACCGATCGAGCACTTCGATATTTTCCAGGAGGAACACACACCCAGATCAGCTCAGGAAAATCGTCGACTGTCCGGAGATGCCCTAGCGTCTCTTGTGTAAAGTAAGCAACTAGAAAAGAACAAAAGAGCCCATGTGAGATTCGGAACTATGATAAACCATGGAAGGAAGGATGACGGTGACTTACTCAAATGCCACTTCCTTGTCCCTCTTGAGGTATCGACGTAAACCGAATAGGTTTGTTTTATTAGATTACTGAGGGACGAGACGATAACCCCAGTAGAACTGTAGGCTTTCATCAGTTGTTCGAGGCTGCACGACTAGCAGAGGGACAGGGACAACGAACGGGGTATCGGAATCAGATGACCCAGTTGGCGATGTTCGAACGACGTCGAGATCACGGTCNTTTTTACGATAGAAGAGGAAGCCCTAGATAAGTTTGGGTAGAGCAAACTATCAGTTGTCAGACGCCGGAGATGCTGGTCAAATCACACATGCGTCTTTGACTTTGCTTGGTYCCCATTTGATGGAGTCTGTCCACCGTTCGATGCCCATCTTGCACAAAAATGAGCGACGGTTATAGCTTTTGTTCGATGACAAGAACGTACCCCCTCCCCACTAACCTCAGTGCCCGTCCCACGTTCTTCCCAGACATAAACGCATCCCGAAGAAATGGCCCGGCGCTCTTCTGTGTTGAGGCGACGCTCAATAATGGGTAGGTCGCCGAGGAGAACAGCGTGGAAGATTCTCTGTGCGTCGGAGATAGACCGAACTCTGATTCCTGTGTATGTTGGGCTTTGCATTCTGTAGCTTGACGCTGAGTGAATCTGGCTCGGAATTAACTTGGTAGGAAGGAGGGCAAGTGGGACGGAGTGATTAGATCCTCCTCTTCTTATACTTGCTGTAGGAATAGTCCAGGTCAGGAAGTGCGAGTGGACTCCGAAATTGGCTGTGCGTGAGAGTTCATCGGTTGCGAGAGCAGTCGGCACACTGTAGAAACGGACCCACCGAGAGTCGAAGAAGATCTCCAGCGTCCGACGATCATTGGCTGACTGAAGGAGAACACAGTGCTTCGTGATCAGGGCCAATAGGTGAATCATTATAGACGNAAGTCGGGTGATAGCAGATACACATACAGTACACAGGATATATGAGACATAGAAAACNGGGGGGTGTATCTTAAGAACGGAAACCCCAATACAAAGATGCGCACGCTGAAAACGCCCAAGGCGATCGAGAGTCGATATGGCAGTTCGGACTAGGTATACAACATGATACAACAGGGTAACCAATGTTCGTGCGGTATAAGAGTCGACATTAGATGCTATATTGTGCACTGCTTGAAATAAGCAACGTTATATCGCAACAAGTAAGAAGGAAGAACCTTGACAGACGACCATTCCACGGTTAAGTCCTTGACTCGTCGTGTCAGGGTAGTTTTGCACTCCTCACACAGTAACCGTTCCATTAATGGTTTCATCACACCCTCGAGGACACCTATTGATATATCTTAAGAAACTAGAATCAGTGATCAGAAACAGGGACATAAGCTGAAGCGCACCTGGCGCTGCTTCCCAAACAAGATATCCAGCTGCAAGATTCCACGCCCTCCTCAAACTTTGCTGCTCGGTAAAGCCACATTTTTCTGTCGTTGAATGTGGAAGGGGTGGTCGCAGAAGAAACCTTTTCAAGGCTTCACGACGACCAAAGTGCAGAAAGAAAAGCTTCCTTAGGTACACTGGCCCTATTTGTGTAGCCACCTCGTCTGTAATTGTAGATAACGGATATGACAAGAGATNGGAGGATGCCTTCACCGCCAGCTCGATGAGGTCTAATGAGGCCGCTAGTGAATAGACCTCCATGGGGTGAAGAGGTGCATGGGAGAGCAGATGTTTGTGCATAAAAGAGTACGGGGTGATGTGTGACTTTGCAGATATCCCGTACTCAGAGAGCTTGTTCACGGCGGAGAGAAGTAGTTTGAATGAGGGTTTGTAATGAGTACAGGACATGTCATAGATAATGAACATGATGATGTTGAGGACTTCCGCCGACTCGGGAATGTAAGAGACGTTATTCCCGCCGTGTGGTGATGGAGGCGTTGTGGTGATGAGGGAAGCAAAGTTATTATCAGACGCGGGAAGTAGGATGGCAGAATGGCCATAGRAAAATGTGGCGTCAGTTGTGAGCAACGTCACGTCGGGTGGGGTTGAGTGAAGTGATGCACTGAGTAAGAAAATAGTTGAGACTGAAATGATAGCCTTTTCTCCGGTGTCCTCAGAAAGCTGCCTCATGCTTAGGCCTATGTATCATACCAGAAAACGTAGCAGGAAAACGCACCCGTTGTTGGGCCTCGGTTATAGGGGAGTTTGAAGGCACTCCCTGCAATCCTGAAGACTTCGGGATTTGAAAGAATGTGTCCCACTCTGAGTCGCTCATCATCGGGACTTGACTTGTGCCGAATTTTGGATCAGTAGGTGCTCCGGGGAGAAAACGATTGAGTGGATTACTTTCGTAGGACTTATCAATACAACAAAGCCCCTTCAGTCGAGAGGTAAAGCAGATGCTGAAGACGCATTCTCAGCTTCCTATTGGTGCTGCGACTTCCCGAGCTTGTGTTAATAAGTATAGTTGCGCGCCGTGGTCTCGGGCAAGTTACAACCCCAAATTAACCACGATATATAATGGAGAGCCAAGGGAGGGGGGCCGTAGGAGGCCGTAGGGCAACCGTAGGCCCAGGGGTAGCAAATTCATTGTATTACATAAACCCTTAAACCCTCTATTCACCATCTACTACGTGGTAGAGAGAGGACATACGCACTTGCGTCCAGCGAAAATACCCACTGACAGAGCGCCGGCCTGTTGCACCAGCATATTTGTGCCTACAACCATTTTTTCCTTCAGTACATAAGGCACAGAGACTGTTGATCGAATTAACCACAGTATTTGGTACTCTTCCCCGAGGGAGACACATTTACAACGGCCCTCTTCGAGACCCGTAAGATGAAAACTATCTGTGACAGGAGAAGCGTAGGTGGCTTGCGCTCAGATGAATTCTATTTTACACTTCCATACTATCTTGGCTAACATTGAAACAGTATCTACTCTGACGGAAAATACACCCATGAGACAGTCAGGCCGTCTAATCCCCCACCTAGGTCCTACGATGTGCGATATCTTCTGGCAAACCCCGAGCAGCACCACAAGTACACTATCTCTTGAAAACCCTGGCCGTATCGACCAACACAGCGTGTCCGTTTAAACTCTCTAGGCTGTTCATTCTTGGTTCGTTCCCCCGATGTTCCTGTGCTTGTAAGTACCACGAGTGTGAGGGCGCGTGGCTAGGCGCTGGAGATCTAGCTATCGGTGCCCATCGAGTACTTAGGAAGAACGGCCCGAGCGGGTTCAGGAGTGGCAATTAGCGTTGTGATTGAGAAGGATGAGAAAAGGGCGCTTCAGATCGAGAAGCACATTGGCTGGATCCACGAGTTTCTAGCCTTATTGTGAGGGTACGAACTGAAAACTTTCCTTGTATCTGATAGAGGAAATGCGCCACTTGAGTTCCAGTTCTCACTATGGGCGGCCGAACTCGCGGCGTATGTGGTTGAGAGTCGAGATTCCAAATTTGTTCTTCATTCCCCTCTCTCAGACGCCCGTGATTATCAATTATTGTTTTGGGACGCGGGAGGAAGAACACCGAGCCAGATCCGAGATAAGTCGACTGATAGCACCGAATCTGTATACTGACACGAATTTCTCTCACGAGCCATGTTAATCTGTAGGCTTCCACACCTCAGCTGCCGGAAGTCATTATGCCTTCACGGTCTTATTGAATGCATCGGCTACACGCCATGGGAAAACTCGTGGGTTGACCTATAGTTGGTTGTTCGTCTATATATTACCTGTCCTATAACTTACGAACAAGGTTTTCGCCACCTCCATTATGAAAACAACGCGTCCCAAGTTCTGGTACTTTGCCAGATGTTGCTTCGTAAACACTTTCAATGTATCTGGTCATCTGTCAAGCGTTGAAGGATGGAAATCGTTAGAGAATGTCCAAATCTGGGACCACGTTCTAACGAACCAACCCTTTCACACTCTCACTTCTAACCACTATGTCGTTATTTTCCGAAGTCATGTTCGACAGTTCACCACTCTTCCACCGAATCTTGGAGTTGATGAGACCACTAAAACAAGTGTACTTCTACGATCTATTCCACACCTGTAGGCAACCCTCTCTCTCCATCCCTCCAACAGCTTGCGTCCTGACACTCAACGAACACCTCCAGAGAAGATATGAATGATATGCAATCGGATACAACAATGTACTTCCCAGAAGCCTCCAGTCAGATGGTGAATATGCCTGTGATAGACTACGTTTCCAAGCAAACTCCATCCCATCTGGTGAGTTCTATCCTGGTGAATCGTTCCATATTGACCATTTTTAGTACTCGCATGGTGGTTCAGACGATGTTGTAGTCTCTGTTTCTACTTCATTCCATCCGGGAGCACCGCATATGCCTGGGACGCCGCCAGATTTGGTGCTCTTGTCTACAGACACGGTCTTTTTCTACACGCATTCATCGACATTGCTTGGCTGCTCTTTCAAAAAATTCAATGGCTTAGTGCCCACACCGGTGTTTACTCCCCGAGATGACCAAAGTCTTGTTATACACGTCTCCGAGCCATCCACGATCATCAACATCATCCTTCATAGAATCCATGGCTTGAGTTGCACAAAGTTTGCCCCGTCGCTTGATATGCTCATTGCCGCAGTCAATCGACTTCCGTTATACGGCATCTCCCCAAGGTCCTACATCTCCGTTAGATCCAGCATGTACAGTCACTTGCTATCGCATGCCCACCTCCATCCACTGAAAGTATATACGCTAGCAGTGTCTCACGATCTGTTTGATCTGGCCCTTGAGTCATCGTCCCACCTCCACTCATTCCCATTGTTTAAAGTTACAGACGAGCTTGCCCTGCAGATGGGACCAC
This sequence comes from Chondrostereum purpureum, assembly GCA_004354395.1. NCBI lineage: Eukaryota > Fungi > Basidiomycota > Agaricomycetes > Agaricales > Cyphellaceae > Chondrostereum > Chondrostereum purpureum. Next base: position 26,870 of record LBLO01000102.1, read on the forward strand.
TGGCACTCTATCTCAAGAGGCTCTTCTTCCTTCATATTGGACGGACTGAAGCACTGAAGAGGCTGATGTTTGACCCACCTCATCATCATCCCCCTTCACGACAGTGCAGCTTTGATGAACAGAAAAAACTTCGACAGGCCTGGACTTTAGCATCTGCATATCTTGCATGGGACGCATGTCCAGGTATTTATAGACACTTCTCTATCTTATATTGTGACCCAAATCGATGCAGACACTTCTGCGAGAGCGCTAGAAGATGCACTCAAGTCGTTGGGCAACCATCTAACGTGCCAGGATTGTAAGGACACGCTCCATGAACGAATTAGGAGTTTGACCATCCAATGGTCTATTACCAAGGTTTGCTTTTGCAGGTCAAAAAAGCCAATTGGGATGCTGATTCTGATGATCCTCGAAGGGTACTATTTGACTGCTAGGTCCTGATTTGGTTCCCGAACTTTTCTATCATTCTTGTTCATATATGCTCGGTTGAGGGCGAAACACCTGTGAAAGTACGTGACAACGTTATTGATTAGGATATCGAGTACAATCTACTGTTTGTATGCGCTTAGCGGGGTCTGGTAGTTTGATATATATATTGAAGTTTTGAGAGGACTGGTAAGATTCAGCAAACACCGTTTTCATGGCCCACACATAGTGGAAGGAACATGCCAGAGAAGTAGGCATCATGTCTGCGCTTTTAGGCTTTACATAAGTGGTCCCTGGCGTCGGTACCACGACGATGCACTCCTGGCATTCTCTCTGCATATACCGTGATGACCGTTGGAATATCATTCTCACTGATGGCGATTTTGCGCCATACGAACTGGAATGCTTGTATTAGGAAAATTGTCCTAGATTTGTGGTTAAAGACATTGCGACAGCATAAATTACAAAAATGACTTAGAGGGAATATACATAGAAACGCCACTGGAATGAGAGTGTGTACAAACTAATAACAAATAGAGCACATCGCCAGGATGGTGCCGCCGAGAGCGGCCGGATGTATCGCTTATTTTGAACTCGCTAAATTGTACACTACACTTATCAGCATGTTTTTGTAAGAATCTGCAGAGGATGTGCATACCTTGACAGCTGACCATTGCCCCGCTAAATCATGGATTCGTTCGATAAGAGTGTCCTTACACTCCTGGCATGTCAATTCGTTGATTAGCGGTGTCAGAGTATTCCAGATGACATCCACCGCAACATCTAGTGGGCAGTGGTTACATGTCAGCGAGAAATACGAGGAAGGGAGGGAGAGAAGGAAAAGAGCCGCGCACTAGGTGTCGCTTCCCACAGTAGATATGCAGCAGCGAGAGCCCACACTCTCACCAGCTCTTGCTGATCGATAAAGTCACATTCTGCTGTTGTTGGATGTGGGCGAGGCGGTTCTGCGAGCAGTGTTTTCAGCACCTTGAAGCGCTCGGCCTGCAAACAGAAAATCCTCTTCAAGTAGATTGGTCCTATTTGCAAGGCCAAGGCATCTGTGATTGTACCCAATGGGTAGGATAGAAGATATGAGGATGCCTTCACGGCAAGCCCATCAATGCCAAAAGAGGACGCAAGCGTATAGACTTCCATGGGATAAAGGGGTGCGTATGAGAGCACATGCCTATACATGAACGAGGAGGGAGTGATGCGTAATTTGGGAAGTATTCCATACCATGGTAAGCGGCCCACAGCGGCGAGAAGTAACTTGAACGATGGCATATAATCTGTACATGAAATATCATATATTATGGATAGGATAACATGAAGGACTTCCGACGCCTCAGGAACATGAGAGATGATGCGACGTCTCAAACTTCCAGATTGACGCGGAGTGGTTATTGTGGACGCAAACGAGTTGTTGGATGCTAGAAGAAGGATGGAGGAGTGAACGTAGAAAAATATAGAATCTGTGGTGATCAGTGTCACGTCGGATGGGGATGAATAGAGCATTGCGCTGGGGAAAAAGGTAGTCGAGATCGAAACTGTAAGATCTTCCCCATCGTTATCCTCCATGGTTCAAGTTACTAAGTGATGGAAGCGAACTGTTACACAAAAAACACACCTCAAATATACCATCCTGGTTTATACCCGGTTTCTCATTCCTGAGTCGAAGCCCGCGCTGAGTTGAGTACCACTCCATGTCTGGGTCGTCCATCTTTTACGTTAGTTCGGAGGAGGAGATGTTAAATCTATCGATATATCAATGGCCGTTCGTCTTTTCCAAGTAGCTGGTCAGCTGCATACCATTTTGTGTGTGTGTTCTAGCGTAAGTCTATTAGGTACTTACCTACACAAGATTCTGGATGTATTACCTACGACGCCAGAATTTCGTTGAACGGGGTCCTCGCTGTCCACTGGCATGGTACTTCCGCCTTCCAATTTGGTTAGGCAAATCCAACACGAGAAACGGATAGATAGAAGCTGAAGTTGACTGTAGCCTTGTGTCTGGCATCATCTTGACGGACCAGACGTCTCATACTTAGCTCTGGTCCTGCGAGTCCGTTCTCGGAAGCCTTCGCGGATCGTAGAGTGTAAATAAGGAATGAATGAAAGGCGGGGAGGAAGAAAATTTTGATTCTTCAAGTTCTACAATCTCACGATGATCAAAGTAGGATCACATGATCGTGGTTGTATAGATCCGGCGGCGGCGGTGACTCGACGCTCCAGACGCCACAGCGGTTGGACTTTATAATATTGGTATGATCATTATTATCTTGTCTCGACTATGTCATCTACTCTGCCAGCGTGTGGATTCAGATAAGCAGTGCTAGCGAGTGATCCCAAAAAATAATTGTAGCAATCCGGACGGCGATATGGTAAGTACATCAACAACCATTTTGAACTGCTCTTGACAAGTGGTATGAGTTTGAACATTTCTACTCATGTAATGCTGTGGACCACCATTTTACATGACATTTCCCAAGTTGTTCATCATTATTAAATATTGCGCGTCTTCAGCTTCGATACACTGCCCCTGCGTATTATTTGAGCTGGGTGATGGGTTAGAATGGTAAAGTGTTACTGGAATGGGCTTACTTATTCGCTGCACCTCAATCCTGACTCACAGTGAAGAGGGTCCCCTTTCTGTTTTCAACTCATGAGTTATCACTGCCGCAGCGCGGGTAGAGTTGAAGTATTGGGTAAGGTCTCCTTCGCCATTCTAATGATCTGGGAAGATACCTCCCCAAAACCCTTCCGATAACTTTCCTCTAGCACAGGGGACACATTTTGTCCAATGTCCCTACAAATCTGGCCTAGAGATAACGAAGAGGATGAAAATATGATTGGAGATAAGGCGCCGAGAGATGTTGGGTGGCCGAGGGTAGTTGACGCGTTGAGACGGGCGTCTTCATAGGCGTCAGGGAGATCCTGTTCACTTCGAGAAGGTTCAGCATGACGGTAGGCGAGACGGGATGTCCTTCCCTCGAAGAAAGAGGTATCGCTGAAGACATATCTATGTTAACCCAGATTATAATCAAGATGATAGCTATCGTTTTCGCGGTTCGGTTGGGCTTTGTGGTCCATGTCATGTCGAAATCAGTGACCAGCAGCGCGAACAAACCGNAGGTTATTTGGGGGNATACGAGCACAACTCGGCAAAACATTTGGTTTTTATATGTCTAGTTATGTCCGCGCAATTGAATTGGGAGTGATAGAAACAGATGTTGATTTGAGATGGTGGAGGACATCTCCAGTGGTGAACAGTCGTTGCCAGTCGATTAGCTGGTTGTTATCAGAAAGAAGAAAAATGCAGTAATAAAACATGGACACGAGATACCCATGGAAAGGACCGAACATGAGGAACAAGAGTTGGAAGTATTCGTGATTGGAAGCTTAAGTTGNCTACGGACGCCACCTGCCCAAAGTCCGACGATGCTTGTATTCCTCTGCATTGCTTTAAAGGGCTTTTGAGTGGGGGATGAAGGATATATAGCTATCCTGTGTATGGCATGATAGGGATGACATTGACACTGAAAGGCAGAGCGGCAACCTCGGCTGACTAAACTCTACCATCTACCACGATCATCCCCAAAGAGGCTGAAGAGCCTTTTGTTTCCCATTCTTTTCTGTTCTTCTCAAATATTATACCTAGGAGAGACCTACAAAGTTCTTAGTTGAATCTTCACGTCTTCTCTATGCAGGAAGCTGAAGAGCAAGGTATGTCTACATCACGAGAATTCGTTATTATAATAACTTTAATTATTACAGATACTTGCCGAATATGCAGCGCGCCCGCAGAACCAAACCAACCTCTCTTTCACCCCTGCAAATGCTCGGGGACGATTCGATATATTCATCAGGATTGGTACGCCAGTTGAGTTATATCACCTCTAGGGCGCTAACAGAAGAAAACTGGGCCAGTTTGACGACATGGTTGTCCCATAGCAAGAAAAAGACGTGTGATGTGTGTAAGCACCCCTACACTTTCACGAAAGGTATGCTTCTACTATCATTACCGTCGAATACGACTGATCAATATGCAACAGTGTACGCAGAGGACATGCCTCATCATTTACCGATATTCCTCCTCATCAGACGTCTAGCACAGCAAGGGCTTTATGGACTTGTGCTCATCCTTCGAGCTATAGTAGTGGTTATCATCTGGCTGGCGGTGCTCCCATGGGCCACGGTCTGGACATGGAGGATATACTTTGCTATGGGAGACTCGATGTGTGTATATTCCTGATCTCAGGACTTGATTATGGTCGCTTATTTCTCTTCCAGAGCATGGTGGGTTAGCAGACGCCCTCGACCAGCATTGCCCGCCACGAGCGACACCGTAATCAACCCATTCTACACCCATATCCCCTACACTGCCCCACCCTCGGACGCGCGCAGAAACCTCTTTGGTCAGATCACAACACATCCAGTCTGGGCTGCGCTCTCTGCGGATATATTTACAGGGCAGATCATTGCCAGCCTAATCGTTCTCACATTCGTGGCGGTGTTTCTTCTCCGGGAGTGGATCTCACAGAACGCTCGCCCTGGGGTCTTTGAGGATGGTGCTGGGGTTGATGACGCTGAGGCTGCTGCTGCTGCTCCCGCTGAACCACAACAAAATCTTGCACCACCGCCTGACCCGCAGATCCAACGCTTGAGACACTTGCAGGACCAATTACAGCGCGCAGACGCCAATGAGAGACGCAGATTGGCCCAAGGACAGATGGAGGCTATCCGAGCGCTGGACGCCCTCCGAGCCAAGGAAGGGACTCACGGACACATTGTTGGCGAAGGAAGGAACCACGGTCGCACTGAGCTTGACACAGATGAGATTCACTGGGCCCGGCAAAGGAGAATAGCAAAGAAGAAGGATGCCGCTATGCAGCGCAGGGGCCGCATAGATCATGTAGTGATTCCACGGGACCAGCACCTCATTGAGGGTATCCTAGATGGAGACAGGGGCGATGGACCGAGGGAGGCATTGCAACATCGGATACGATTAGCAAGACTGTCAAATGAGAAAAGGAGGAGGTCGGAGGCAAAGAAGAGGGAAACGCAAGGGACTTTGGTGCAATTTGACGAAGCTGCCGGTTCTAAGGCTGCGTCTCTAGCAAGTGGGTCTACATCGGGATCCTCCTCGGGCTCAGCATTCCCTCAAGTCTCTCTCGAACCTCCCAGAGGTACGATCCCATTTGCGCTTAGCTCGCCGTCACTGTCAACCGTATTAGCTGCCAAACGACCCCCTCTACCGAGCAGCGTTCCTTCGTCTCCAACTGCCCCATTGATTTCCCCTAGCTTAGCAACGTACAGGGCCCCTGAGGACCTCCAAGGATACTTCGACGATCCAGTTCCTTCCGAGGCCGGTGGTTCACGTCAGACAGTCCAGAGGAGTCAAAGTCTCCCTGAAGAACTCGTTGATGAAATCACAGCAGAAGACTTGGAGAAATTCTTCCCAGAGACCTCCCCAAGCGACCTTTCCGATGAAACCCTGAAGGACGACGGAGACGACGATCAAATTGAAGAGGTTGATCTGGGAGAGTCTCTGCAGGAACTCCTGAATATTGGATCAGAGGACGAACAGCCCCCCGAAGACCCTAGGATTCCACCGGTCTTCGTGAACGACGAGCCAGTAGCTATGGTGGCGGATGCTGCGCAAGCGAATGAGACTGAGGATGAGACTGAAGACGACGGGGAAAACGCGGAGGCACATGCCAGAGACTTCCCTGGTCAAGAACATTGGGAGGATGAAGAGGAGGAGGAAGAGGAGGAGGAGGAGGAAATGGAACACATTGCAGACGTGGAGGAGGCACCACGGTTACCGCAGGAACCAAACATACCACCCGCAGTTGTAGCTGCTGCTCGCCCCGCACCTTTACCACTCATGGATGCTGCTGCAGACGAGGATGGTGAAGATCCCGCACTTGGGCCAGATATCATGGACGACTTGGAAGGGAATGTTGAGGACGATATGGATGGAGCAATGGAAGGTGTGTTTTAGAACCTCAACAATGGAGTGAAGTACTCAATAAGCTTCTTAGCCATCGGCATGCGCGGTCCAATCTATGGAGTCATCCAGAATGTGCGTCTTTGGGTATGTAACTCCCGAGCTCTTATACTCATGACTGTTTAGGTTGCCTTGATGATTTTTGTCCTTGATACTGCTATTGGTCTCGGCATCTGGATTCCTTTCACACTCGGAAAAACTACGGCTCTCTTAGCTGTAAGTAACATTGCGGTATTTATACTACCTAGGGTCCTTACTGCTTATCCCTCAGCTTGATCCTCCTCGAGGGCTTCAGATTTTACATCTGCCCATCCGTGCGATTCGTTTGGTTACGGACCCATTGGTAGATGGCTCTATCTTCATCATAACCGAACTGCTCCTTCCACCATATCTCCGTGCCCTTTCTCGGTTGGCCAAATGGATTGGTGGTGTTCTCTTCGATTTCCTTGGGAAGACTGTAGGAGAAAGACACGCTGCTACTGCCGGGATTCTCGTACGTGTCTCCATTCTTGGGTTACTAAAAGGTGTCCTCTGACATTCCCCATACAGTTTAATCGGGCAATGAATCTGACTGAAAAACCACTTGAAATATTTGCTTCTTGGGTTTTACCTACCGACGTACCTGTTGAGACTACTATTGTTACGGATCCCTCCTCGCCGACCCCCGCCCCAATCCCTAACGAACTACTGACCAACTTGTCGACTTCGCAGAACCTTACTTTGCCATGCTTGGTAAAGAAGTTCGGATAGGTGCAATCAATTTCGTGGATGTTTGGAGATCCTTAGCCACTGGGCAAGGTACCGTCGAGAAAGTCTTCGCAATCGGTGTTGGATATTGTGTTGTTGCAATGGCCTTGGCAGCTTACTTGAATATCCTGACTGTTGGAAACGTCAGGAATGCGGGAAGAGCTGTTCGAAATGCAGTGAGGCAACAAATCCTGGTTCTCAAGGTAACGTTGTTGATTTTTGAGTGACCAAGTACTACTCGGGCTTACGGCGTCGTATAGGTTGCCTTGTTCATTCTCATCGAGTTGGTTATATTTCCTCTTGGCTGTGGTATCGTTCTCGATGCTTCAACTGTGTGGCTCTTCCCAAAGACAAGTCTTGGTTCCCGATTGTTATTCTTCTATGATGCACCNTTCACGTCGATATTCTATCACTGGGTTGCGGGTACAATGTTCATGTATGACATTCTGCTATGCTCACTTTACGAATACTAATACACCTTTTTAGGTACACGTTCGCTATCATACTTGCTGGTTGTCGGGGGATTATGCGCCCAGGTGCAATGTGGTTTGTTAAGGACCCTCAGGACCAAAACACACACCCTATCAGGGATATCCTTGAACGGCCTGCTTTCACTCAGCTTCGTAAGATCTTGATCAGCGGTATTCTGTACTCGATCGTTGTCCTTTTCACTGTTGCAAGTACCGGTGGGCTCCTCGTATTAGGACGTCTTTCGATTGCCCCACTCAGATGGAAAACTCGGTCAGTGAGAATGTACTGTATGTTTGGGTTTCAATCTAACGGATCTTAGGGAACCTATCTCTGGAATTCCGGTCGACCTCATATTTCTTCATCTCGCCCTACCATACACCATGCACTACTTCCGTCCCAGGAAAACGTTGAAGAGGACTGCAACAGTCGTGTGGCGTTTCCTAGCCCACCATTTCCGGCTCACTTCCTACTTCTTCGGTGAACGTCGTCCTTCAGAAGAGGTCTCGCTAAATCGCAGAATCTGGAGCTTTTTTCAGAGAAATCCAGTCATGTCTATCCAGCAAAAGCGGGATGGCTCATTCCGGCGCGTTCCTGCTACAGACAACATTTCATTGCCTAGGGAGATGCATGCGACCGTGGCCGTCACCGAAACCGGGTTGCCCGTAGATGATGCCGCAAGGAAATTATTGGACCAACAGAATCGCGAAGCCGAAAAGGGCAAACATGATGTCAAGAAGGACTATATGGTCGTATACCTACCCCCTCACTTCGCCATCCGCTTCGTTTGTTTTGCTGTCTGTGTTTGGATGTTGGGTTCTATCGCCACTGGTATCGCGCTTGCGCTGCCTATACTGGTTGGCCGGCTCTTCTTCAGGTTGCTCCTTTCACAAGACGTTCATGACGGATACTCATTCCTCTTCGGGTTCTATGCTTTCTGGGCATGCTATATCATTGGAAAGGCTGTGGACCGCCTGGACAAACGTAGGCAACGGCGAGGAGATGAGGGGCCTCGTGCCGATCTCAGAATCTTAGTGGTCAAGAGAGCAACTTTGTGGATTACAAAGATAGCTTACATGGTCGTTACTCTGGGGATCATCCTTCCTGCGTTGACTGCTTTGGTGTTGGAGCTATATGTGGTACTACCCATTAGGTTCATGATGGACAGAGGGCTTACGCCACGAGTAAGGGTTGTGGACATGTGGGCGTTGGGTCTCCTTTACCTGAAGGTTGGGTTACATGTACACCGACGGAACCCTGGTAGTCGGATATCTCGCGGAATTGAGCAGGTAGGCTTACATCCAACGAGTGCCACGTCTTGGTGAAATCTGACTGATTATCCACAGATAAAACACAACGGCTGGACACACCCAGATCCCTGGGCTGCCTCGAGAGATGTCATCGGCCCTGCACTCGTTGGGATGTTGGGGATGATTGTGTTGCCAGCGGCAGGATACCTAGGTGTCCAGTACTTATTACCTGTCAGACTAGACGATCGTTTCCTATGTACGTGCCCGCCTGTTCTCATCGTCATCCCCGCATCCTCACGAGTCATCCCCATCCCAGTCATGCACGTCTACCCTTCAATATTCGGTTTGGCATCTGTAGGACAATTCGGTGTCTTCGTTGTCGATCTGCTCGGAGGCTGGTCACAATCTGTCCGGGATAAGGAATTCTTGGTGGAGATGCGCCTGCGCAACCACGAGCCGGACAAAGGAARDGGGGTCCTCTCAGGATTACCTGCTGTCCTCTGGGTCTTAGTGTTGGGAAATGAAAGAGTGCAAACTCAGCGATCTAACTGAGGGCTCGCTGGCAACTCCGATCTTCTCCGACTCAAGTGCAATCTGAATCAGCTCGATCATGAATAGGCAATGTTGCATTACTTTTCGCCATACCTAAACCTCCGCTGTGCTGCATCTCATATCCAAATCTGTCTAGCCGGCTCGATGCCCCATGATCCCCCCATGTTGTAACTTAACGTTCCAAATTTCCAATCTATCCTTAGTTCCGGAATCCCAGAACATCATGATTGGTCCTTAACTTCGCCAGCTCCTCGACGTGCTCTTCCGAGGGTGGGTTTGTCTTCAGAGAATATGTGCTACTCAATCGTCACGGGGATAAAGTTCCAGTTCATGAGGCATCATCCCGAGGGAGACTCGGATGGTTTGGCTCCTTTCACACTCCATTTCAGTGTCACCTGCAACACGGGCAGGACCCATCTTTCCATTATAACACTGATACGTGAGCAGGGGTACAATTATTTTCGGCTTGCATGTCCTTGTATGATTCTTCAGGTGGCTTCACGGCACGAGAGACGGTGCGCCCGGTCTTGCTTGACTCGACAAACCTACTTAAGGCGCACTTGGTTGGGTTACTAAGTCTCATATCTCATCATGAAGTTGAATATCCTCTCCCTGGCTTGTTTAGCCTTCATAACACCCACTGTTTGCGCAACGGGTATTGGATCGACTATAACCCTCGATTGTTAGAAGGATCCTTCCTCATTCGCTAGTCCCTTTTGACCANTTTTCTCTGCAGATGTAACGCTTATTGGCTCCGTCGATGACAACAAGATCACCTTCAAAGGGATCCCTTTCGCGGAGCCTCCATTGGGAGACCTTCGATGGCGTGCACCTGTCGTCCCCCCAAAATCTAATCTCGGGAAGATCAATGCAACCCAGGTAGGCCAAATATTCAGAGACTGTGGCTGTTCCTCGCCGAGCAAGGATTGCCCATACAGTTTGGACCAAGATGTATCTCGGCGACACAAACTTCTGTGGGGACCAGATCCGAGGATTGTTTGACAGGAAATGTAAGTCCTTTTCGTCTTTACGAATGTTCACGGCCAGATTCAAGACGCTCTATTTCATAATAGGTGTGGGTACCTTCCAATACAACAACTACAAGTAACCTTCCCGTTGTCGTCTTCTTCCATGGTATGTAATAAAATGAAAGTACACTTCATTCATTGTCATTCACCGATCTACGTCAGGTGGAGGATTCCAAGGTGGAAACTCGCAAGAGGCGATACCTGATAAGATGTTCAAGTCCACGAAGGAGCCATTTANTTTTGCCACATTCCAATACCGCTTGGGTCAATTCGGTTTCTTGGGTGAATGAAATCTTGCTGAAAATAGATTTCTCGGACTAACTGTCCCCTTCAGGTGCTCCCAAGTTAAAAATAACGGTGACCTGAACGCTGGCTTGCTTGATCAGGTATGTATAGATAGTGCTGTGTTTGTATAATGTAGAGTTGATCATGAAACAAAACAGCGCGGCGCCCTACGTTGGGTCCAAGAATATATCGGACATTTCGGAGGTGATAAGACGTGGGTCTGCTTCTAATTTGTACATGCTCAATTGGACGTTGAATATACACCAACAGCAAAGTCACCATCTGGGGTCAAAGTGCTGGCGCGGGCTCTACTATGTACCATGTGAGCCTGGGGGTTTATTGGGTTTAAACAAGGCTTACGAGTCTTCTCTAGGTGGTAGCCAACAGAGGCAACAATGAAGGCTTGTTTCGGGCTGCCATGGGTGACAGCCCTCCTTCCATCTTCCTGCCCCTATGGTCAAGTGATTACGTGGAAGACCTGTTCACTGAGTTTGCGCAGAATGCGTGAGTTTTTGCGATTCTTTTGCTCCGATTTTTCGGTCCTCTGATAACGTGTGAAGTGGATGCGATGGTGACGGTGCTTTGGATTGCCTCAGAAATGTAGATGGTACAGTCATTGCCGGTGCAGGAGCACAGACAATCGATGATCATCCTTCGACTCTCTACTTGTTTGCTCCCATATATGATGAGAACTTCCTGAAGGATAGACCGGGGCAAGCCTTTGCAAACGGGAACTTCGCCAAGGTACCCTTGTTTTACGGGTACGTTTCTTTCAAATCCGGAATGCAAGTATCTAATTCTTGTTCAGGTCGAATACAGACGACGGTTTCGGGTGGTACACTCCACCAGCTAATGCCAATCAGGAATCAGTCCATGAGTTTTTACAAGGGCAGTATGCTACTTTCCCGCAGGTTTCCTTCGACAACGTTGTCGATCTCTATCCTCTCAGTTCGTTCAACGACAATATAGAGGACCAAGTCCAAGCTATATATGGTGACGTAAGATTTGTTTGCACCGCAGGAATGGTTGTTGGAAACGCAGCAGTGAAAGGAATAGAATCCTATAGTTTCCAGTAAGTAATTTATTCTCGAGGCTTAGAGACCCACTGATTATATTTTATCATGCGTAGCTACGACAATCCCACGACCGGATCTACTCACGGCGCTGAGAAGCAGGCCTTCTTTTCATCAGACCCTGTTGAAGACACGGATGTTGAGCAGCTATTCGAGTCCATGAGGCAGTATTGGACATCTTTCATCACATCCGGAAAGCCGGTAGCTGCTTATGCACCCAAATGGAAGGTATTCGATGTCCATTTCACCCTTACTTAAAGAGTTACTGATCACATCCTGTCCTAGACTGTATCAGATGCTAATGGGGCCTTCAGGATGTTACTTCACCCTGGGGAAGTGAAGATGGAGGGTCTTCGAGACACGTTAACAGAACGTTGTAAGTTTTGGAGAGGCCTGAGTACTGAGATTAAGACCTAGTGGATACGACAAGGGAATGTATTTGTATAACTTACTCCAAAGGTTGTATGTATCTATGTAGCGGTGTATCTGTATAGAATTAGAGTGTTTGACACCCTCCATGCTTCATACTAACTACAGTCATCTTCCAATTCTCACTTTCACAATAAATTTTGAACTTTTCAGGCTTAGCGCCCGCCGCCCGAGAGGATCACGACACGTGATTGTGACATCTCGTGAATCTAGCATCACATGTTGACACTGCCACAAGACACAACGACGACTTCTTTCCGCCATGACCTTGCCTATGCCATTGGCCATGGTTGATGCATCTTCATTCTATGCTAATATCAGGATCAATATAATCACCTAGACTTCGACAGTTGACTTGCTAATTCATGGAGCTTAGTCAGTCGATGAGAGCTTATATATATAGAATAGAAGTCAGAGGATCCCATCAGCAATTGAGACCTCTTCTCTTTCNCACCAATAACCACCACCACCACCAATAAAGAATTCATGATGCCCCTAACGGACATGCCTTACGGTAAAAAAATCTTCACGCCGTTCGACTTTATCCTTCTCATGAGATATATTTCAGTTAGGTTGGGGAGATCTGGCCTGAAGGTCTCCAAAATCATCCTTGGATGTATGTCCTACGGAAACAAGTGGTATCCATGGCTTCTCTCCGAAGAAGAAGGACTGAAGCACATTAAGGCTGCGTGAGCTCTCATCCACTGCAATTCTAACAGATCACATTTGTGAAGCCGTCTATCATTTAGTTACGATGCGGGAATCAACACTTTCGACACAGCCAATGCATGTTTCTTTGCCCGTATGCCCATTCCCACGCACTTACCTTTATTATGTATCCAGGTCTATTCGCATGGGGCGTCTGAACGAATCCTTGGCAAGGCTATCAAASARTTCAACCTGCCTCGTGAAGAACTTGTTATCATGACCAAGGTATGCATATCCCGGCAGACCATTGTCGACATGAATGATCTGGTGCACTGACTCGGAAACTCAGTTTGGCGGTGTGCTCTCGAGAGGTGAAGAAATGTACAAAACACCTAATCGAGCGGACCTCGATGGTTATGTTAATCNAATGGGGTGGCAGTCGGAAGGTTTACATCTTCTCTTTGGGCTGGGTACCGTACTAGCCACCTTATATTTCTTCTTTCCTTCTAGCATATCTTCGCATCTGTGAAAGCGAGTCTTGAACGCCTCCAGCTCGATTACATTGATGTCCTCCAGTGTATTTCCTATCATCTCATTCATTGCCGAACTTGCTCACCTTTGTCGCTCAGATCATCGTATCGATCCTAGTACACCTCTCGAAGAAACGGTAAGACGTATTCGGTCTAATATGGGATGTGTATCTGAAAAACAGCTTCTATCCCCTCAGATGGAAGCCCTTCACGATGTCGTCAAGGCTGGATACGTTCGGTACATTGGCATGTCATCCTGTCATGCATGGCAATGTACGCTCCCTTTTGTTTGTATTCTTACCATTCGCTGACGGTCCTTTCTCAGTCCACTATATGCAAAGTGCTTTCATATCAGATCTCGGTTGTCTTCCTAAGAGGCTAACTCTTGCCATACAGACTATGCTATCCAGAATAATCTTACGCCATTTATTTCAATGCAGAATCATTACAATTCTATCTACCGTGAGGAAGAACGGGAAATGTTCCCTACTCTAAAGGTAATCACTTAGCTATATTCCTTCATTTTCTCTGAGGAGAATTCGATAAACCCCTGCTAAAGCTCTTTGGAGTCGGTGCGATTCCGTGGAGTCCCCTCGCTCGCGGATTACTCTGCAGACCTTGGGGAGAGTCAACCAAACGCTCTGAGGGAGATTTGTAAGTTCCATCCCATTCTATTCTTCCATACGACTGAGCACTCTCTTAGTGTCCAAGTGGGTTACTGCAAGGATGAATCTGTTGCAGCCATCGTGAATAGGTGCTTTGTTTTTTGCGCTGTCTCAGCCCCAATGATTCCTAAACATGTCTGTACACGTAGTGTCGAGGAGATCGCAAAAAGTAGGGGCATCTCAATGGCCCAAGTCTCCCTAGCTTGGATCCTGAGCAAGGAAGGTGTCGCTGCGCCTATTGTTGGAACCACTTCCTTGGACAAGCTRATGGATCTCATCGGTACGTTACCTCTTCGCAGTGTTTTGTATTCATATCTCATAGATTTTCCAGCTGCGGTCCATGTTAAGCTGACCGATGAAGAGATCAAGTCTATCGAAGAGCCTTATAAGGCTCAACGTGTTTACGGACATGCTTGAATCTAAGTCGTGATGTAGTGATTCGATTTCCAGCTAGAAAAATGTATTGACCACCAACATCCGTTGGCTATGAGAGAAAAACGGAAGCTGCGTCCGGTGTTCAGCGGACGATTGACTGACATCAACCGGTCGATGTAAATATACCTGAGAGTTTACCGAAGAGCGGTCCTCTTGGAGAAGATACGACCCCTTTTTGCCTTGTCCAAGCAGTATTGGGAAAACAATTGGTCACTAGAAAGTTCGAAAAATGCAGAACCCAGCTAGGCGTTTTTTTACCTGAAACCTTTCAGTTTGAAGGAGATTATTTTCGGGTAAGAGTACACCTTTATAACTTTGAACTGCTCGACTCATGTGTCACTGTGATAGGTTCTTCTGTCAGAACATAAATGGGGAACTGACCGATGAAGTGAAGCAGGCATGGAAAGAATTTTACAGTCTTYATGGACCGTCGGCACGAGACGGCTACCGTCATCTTGCGCACTTGGAGGAATACCGTTAGAGCGTATTGGTATCAGACCTGGACAATACTACCAGACAAGGAATTTTGCCTTAGTTTGTCACCCAGTTTGTGCATCACCGCATGCTCCCAACCAAAATACATATATATCCTCATTCTCTCCTGGTTCTCGTCCCGGATCCCGACAACCGTCGTCACTGTTATGGACTCTCAGTCCTCCTTGACAGACTTTCAGCCAGTGTTTCTCAGTAGAGACAAGCGGACTTGGCCACGTTTCGATGTGAGCTACGGCATAGCATCTCTATAATCCATCACTGAATCTTATTGCTTCTTTGAAGATGAGTGATATAGACTGCAAGACTGCAACTTATCGTGCAAGATACTGTATCCCTCGAATTAAAATTCGCGTTCATCACCATCACCCTTGCCTATCTACAGCGACCGATATGTTCAATGGTTAGTCAACGACCAAGTTTTCAATAACATAAACATTTCAAGAAAAACAGAGCGGATGGCAAGCGATGGGATTCACTGAAAGCTCCTGCAATCATATGTCATTCTGACAGGAACCGGAAGCCCTACTCCTACAAGAGGTAAGAAGGGCAGGTAATCTTCTCAGACTTCAGTAGATGTGAACCAGTGTCCATTGGCCTTCCGTCAAGGCCAGTGTTGACGAATGCATACTCAAGTCACGCAACGGTAATGCGAGCACAACGGGACCGTGACTGGGATTATCGATTGTACGAAACAGCCTAGATGTGCAAGTACGTCTCTTCTATTAAACTCACCCAGTCCGCGATGCTCAACAGCCCCTACGTGTCGCTTCGTGAAGGACTTTATGAGGTCAATATGAGGCCACTCTCATTTGTTAAGTGGTCAGTGAACGGACAAGCACGGAATGTGGGCTGAGCGGCGGACGGGTCGAGACCACAATATGTGCGGATGCCTCGGATCGAAGAGAAAGCAGTGAGACGACACAGGCTTTGGAAAGAGAGCGAGCATATGGATTCAAGGAAGAATAGATAGAAAGTCCGACGATGGTTGAAACGATAAAAAAACCTCGGAAGGTACGAACCGTTACCAAGAAAGTCCAAAGCGATACTGAACAGGAGATCCGTGCGAGCAGAATTMCAWCAAAAGAGAGTAYTCAGACTTCTGGCGTTTAGAAGTRCTATTCACGACGATCATGAGAAATTCCTGGACTCTGATTGTCCCGGACGAAGGTGGTGGAGGAAGGAAAGACAGGCGCCACATCTCGGGCCGACGGAGGCACGCGGGAAAAGAAGAGAGCGGCCGAGACTTTGGGCGGGCCTGGACCGTGATNGGGGCTAGGCACAGGGGCGATTACAGGAGGGTCTAGACCGCAGAGTTGATGTATGTTTACGTCATCGGCACTGATAATAACTGACGGCTTGTGGGGACTGATTTTAGTTTGGCCTCGCCTCTTTCTTCTCGACCGCCAAATGGACGAACAGTCTAGACAACATCTTTTCCAGCAGCCCGCCGCATCCTCTTCATCTCTGCCTGCCCTGCAACTACCTCCTTTTTCCCGACTTCCTCCGCTTGCGGCATACCCAACTCAGCCACAGCACCAGCAACATCCGCAACTACTTTCTCAGCAGTGGTCTAATTCTAGGGATGACCTAAATCCAATACACAATAATCCACATCTTCAACCGCAACCACCACCAATTAAATCAGAAATGCTCAATCTAGGCGCAGATGGACCGCAACAGCCTAAAGCGGAGGCCCAGGAGGATGGCATGCCTTCGACTAGTGATTTTGTAAAGAAATTGTACAAGTACGCCGGCATTTATCTTATAACTTTCAAGCCTTAAAGTAACATCATMCCATGTAGAATGCTAGAGGAYCAGTCCTTCCAACACGTCGTTTCATGGGGCCCGCANGGTGACTGCTTCGTCGTAAAGGTTCATCCGATCTTCCACCTATACACGTTCGTCGCTTGACGCGTAGAACATCGTTTCAGGACATGAATGAATTCACAAAATCCATCCTACCCCGAATGTTCAAGCACTCCAATTTTGCTTCCTTCGTCAGGCAACTAAATAAATATGACTTCCACAAAGTCCGTCTTGCCGTTAGCCTATGAACAAAGGAACAAAGGACTGACTATGACTTAGGTTANAGAACACCGACGATAATGCTTATGGCGAACATGTGCGCCCACACTACCTGTTAGCTCTCTCTGCACTTCATCTCACATCATACTCAGAGTTGGACGTTCCGCCACCCTGACTTCATGCCGACCGACGCGACGCGCTCGAAAACATCAAGCGCAAAGTCCCCGCTGCCCGCAAGACTCAGAGCAGCAGTAGCACCAACAACCACAATAACAACCAGGCCAACGYGTCATCGACGCGTCAAGTCCCCAGCCCAGCAACGTCTAACGCCACGTATCCCCCGCCCCTCAGCGCCTACCAGGTCGAAGCGTTGCAAACTCAGGTAGACCGGCTCACACAAGCCCAGGAAGAGACATCGGCGCACATACGGAACCTGGAGCGGAATTACCACGATGTATGANTTTTTTAACTTGCCATATACTATTATCTAACCCCCCTTCCAGGTCCTCGTTGAGATGGTCGGCTTTCAACGGAACATGGCTCAACAAGACNGGCTGATGCAAAATTTGATCCAATACTTCCTCCAAGTGGAAAACTCGGGAGGTTAGCACTGTCTTCTATTCACTTTCTCCATTGTGCAGTACACCTTTCTTCGGTCATGTCTTTTCTCTCTTCTGTTAGTGTCTGCCGSTGGAAAAAATGGTCGTTCACACTGCATCTCTTCTCTTTTCTTCTCTGATGTAGACGCGTCTCCGACGCCCCCACAAAACGGGTACTGAATGATCATTAGCGCGACGGCTCGGATATTGCCCATCTCACATTCCTCCCCCCTGTCTTATGATAATATATATCCTTCCTTTCTTCGCTGTCGACGTGTAATTGTTACCGGCATGAATCATCCCTGTTAATAATGTACTGACTTTTTATTGCTCCCCTCTCCTYCACAATCCTTCAACCTGAACAATAGGCAAACGAGGCAAGTTACCTGCACTACCAGTGACTCCCGGAGGTACTGGAAATCCCTTCATGGCCACGCAAGAAGCGCAGAGGTTGTTTTCGGTTGCTGGACCCAGCGCGGGTGGTGACCCATCTGGTCAGTCTGTCCTTGAGAATTGCCATATCACTATCTAAACCTTACTGGCTGCAGAAGTATTCCCACAACTTGGGCGCGAGTCTCTTATGTCGATGAACGACCTCTCCAGACGGATAGAAGCGAGCGGTAATCCTGAAACGTCAAGAATATGGTCTGCAGCTCAGTCAGCGGGTCTMYTACCTTCGAACGGGCAAGATTTTATTAGCAACGATACACGAATTACTTCAAGACAAGAGGCGTTGCAACGAATAGAAGAACTGCAACGGACTAGACCTGCGAGTCGGAATATGCTTGCTCAGAGGATGGTCGAAGTGGGGCAGGGGCTGGCATCTTTGGGCGGTATGTCGAGTGGTGGTGGTGATCCAGGACCGTCGACGATGGGATATGGATCGATGATGCCCCCACCACCCCCTCCGATGCAGGCATCCTCGTACGGATCCTCTTCGAGCTCTGCGTCAACGTCTCCCGCGGGTGGAGATGAGGAAGTTGTAATGCCCTCTCCACCACAAACAAACTCACTCGCGCAATCTCCTCCAGCGAACAACAGCAACTCGTTATGGGACTCCAACACGACCGGAAGCCATGAGGGTCTTGCGGTGTATACCGTAGGGCATCTCATGCCCAAGAGTGGTGTGGATGATCAGAACGGGAACTGGGTGTTCGACCCAAGCTTCCTGGACCCCTCTGTCTTGTCAAACACGCCTTCGTCGTCGTCTTCACCGCAACGGCAGTCGTCACCGCGGATGGGCGAGGCGAGTGGAAGCGGCGGACAAAAGCTAACTGTAAGAAGGAGCACGTACGTACCGGGGTGGGCTGTTCCTCCAAGAGTGTTGTTAGTGGACGACGATGCCGTGTCGAGGAAACTGAGCAGCAAGTTCTTGCAGGTATGTTTTTCTGGTTCCCGTTCACGCTTGAAGCTTACCTATCGTAGGTCTTTGGATGCACAATTGATGTCGCTGTGGATGGCGTCGAGGCCGTCAACAAAATCAATTTAGAGAAATACGATCTTGTTCTAATGGTAGGACATGCTTCCCCTCTTCCTCCGCGTTTCTCATTTTATTCCAGGACATTGTAATGCCAAAACTGGACGGTGTCTCTGCCACATCGCTCATTCGTAAATTCGACCATATGACACCTATCATATCCATGACTTCCAACTCCAAACCAAACGAGATCATGACCTATTATTCCTCTGGTGTGTTGACTATTCTCTCTATTGCTCTCATGCTAATTTGCGATGGACAGGCATGAACGACATCTTACCAAAACCATTCACCAAGCAGGGAATGCTAGACATGCTTGAGGTACCTTTGCCTCCTTATCCTCTTCCAAACAGTCACTTATGTACGTTCATACAGAAACATCTGACACATCTCAAAATAATCCAACAAATGTCCCGCGCCATTCCCCGACCACCTTCCACCGCGAACCAATTTGACCTCACCCCATACGACGACGGCCGGATCAACCCACTGGCTGGTATGGGCCTCTCTGACGAGCAGTACAACATGATCTTGCAGAACATCGTCAACGGAGAGACCTTCGGCGGGGATGTTAACGGCGGTGGTATGAAGAGGGAGCTCGAGGATAGCAGTGACGACCGGAATACCAAACGGAGTCGATTTGAGGTGGTTGAATAATTATGCTTATTTTTTNGTTACCCACGCGTCGCCCCACTTACTTATTACTNNGTCTGTATCATTCATGCTTTGRCGGGTTGTGGTCTATATGTGTATTTTTATGCCCTCGTTTTCGTAGTTATATCTTTCTTGTTTCTTCGGATCTCCCATAGACTAGTAGTACGAAGTATTACCAATTGTACATGTTCGTTTCTCCAATGCGGTGCCTCAATTGAGCCTCAATCAATACGCACAAGCAAGGCATGTCACAAGATGCCACATCATTGAAAGTTAAGACAGAAGACAGCTGTAAACCCAATATAGACCAACGTACATGGCGTTCATTTRRCCAGGGAGACTACGAGTGGCATTTGCACGCCTTTGTCCATTTCCCCTTTCACCATCGGTACCATCAGTCCAGCAGGAATACGCAGGATATCCAAACCTCCCACTGGCAAGCTGAATTCAAATCCTTCAATGAGCTCTGTGATTACGGCTTGCATCTCCATCATCCTAGTGGAATCCATCAGATTGCAGTCGTGAGACATCTGCTAAAAATACACCTACGAGAAGCGCCATCTGAACGACATGAAGTGAGCGTCTGCAGTCATGGAATAAATTGCCACACTCACCCGATACATCCCTTGATTCCAGCGCCTGCATGGGACGTAGTTGGGTAATGGATCACATGAAAATAATTGTATAACTCACTGAAAGTCATCCTTTGAGAAGGTTTCGTTAGCTAGTCTCGTCCTGAGAAGAATGCAGAATATTCTTACAAATTTGATGTCACACCCAGAGAAACTTGCTTCGTAGGCGCCGACTGATCTATGAACCTTCGTGGATTCCACGTCTCGGCATCTTCGCCCCAAACGCTTGGGAGCCTATAAAATACGATGAGAAAAAAGCAAGGTACATACTGTGTGAAGTCCAGGACCTGTTGTAAGCAGAGATAGAGGTGAGAACAGTCTGCCCTTTGAAGACGGGAACCTCAGAGATGATAGTTCCATCCTGGAGTGTGATGGGTTCTGCAAGAGGCAGGACATCCTCCCGAGTGGCCTGTCGAATGAGGAGAGGAACAATAGGATGGAAGCGTAGAGTTTCCTGGAGTAAATGAGCGTTAGCCCCCCCTTCTTGACGTGCTCAGACGCCTACTTTGATCACGGCATTGAGGTACACCAACGAGTCGTAGTCGGCTGGTGATAGCTCTGCGTCGCCGCTCTCTTGTCGCTTCTTCTCTCTCAGTACATTAATCTCGTCCCGCATCTGGATCTGATATCCCGGATTCTTGCTCAACTCCCAGAGCATCCATGTCATCGACGAGGCCGTTGTATCATGTCCGGCAAAGAGCAAGGTCCTGCTTTCTGTGTAANWTTTTTTAATACATGATACTAATGACTCACGATAACTGTGCAATGACCTCTTCGTCACTGAGTTTCTTCTTGGGATCCTCAGCCAAGTTGGAACGAATCAACACACTCAGAACGTCCTGATTGTTTGTATCATCCATAGCTTCACTTGCCTCCTTTCGCAACAGAATATCCCTCCCAATCTTGTTGGAAATGTTCGCGAACCTTTTGAGTCTCTGTGTCTCCTTCAACTGGAAAAGGTCAAAAGGTTTGAGGAGAGATGCAGGCAGGAAACGCCACGCAGCACGATAAAGCATATCCCAGTCTGTAGGAGAAGTCCCTTCTTTCCTAAAGTCTACCTGGTTAGGAACATATTAAAGCAGTCAAGAGAATAGCGTACAAGAGTCTCTTGATGGCAGACGACAACTCAGATTCGCCATCCTCCAAAGCGTTGAACTTGTACTCGAATGCACCTTCATCGCCCGTGGGTCAGTGCTACGAATCTCTATGCTTGGAAACGCAGACGCTCTCACTTTCACCGATAATGTCAAGTGTGATTTTCGACATCCAAGCCGACATGTTCATAACTGTCCCACGGCCATGATTCTTACTGAGTTCCTCTCTCCATTTCCGGCCCAGCTAAACCGTTTTCTCGCTGAGACGGCAGTGTAGAAGATATCTGGGATCAACTTACCTTAGTACCCCACTTCCGGAACATGCTTTGGAACATCTTCAGCTGTGGCGTAGAGAACGCCGGCAACATCACCTTGCGATGACGCGTGTGCACATCCTTCTCACCGGCTGAGATTATCCCATGGCCAAATAACTCTTCTTGAATCTGTATCACGTCTGCTGGTTTGCTGAAGTGGTACCCAGACGTTTGATAAATATATTGAAGTGCTTTCGGGTCGCAAGTGAAGAGAACAGGTTCCTGTGTTGCTGTGAGCGGGCCGGTCAAGAATAATACTAAAGAGCAACAACATACACTGTAACAACCAGCGATTTTTATCGTGTTCCCGTACTCGGTAAACCAGCTCTTCTCTACAAGACCAGTTTCTTTCTGGTGCCTCATGAGACGTTGATGGCCTGCAAGAATAATCTTGTCATTCGATGATAGAGATAAGGTATAGTAACAGTGGTACCAAGCAGCCATGATGGGTTATCAGGCCCTCTGATTTTTCTGACTGTTGAACTTCTCTTCCAAAGCCACAGACGTCCGAAGAGATACAAGAGAGATAGGCATATGAGACCACGAGTAGCGCTAATGTCGATGGGGGCCATGTCAGAAGGCGACAACGAAGAACACGCTCCGTTGCGACTCCCTTTATATAGGTCATGGAATGAATATAGAAGCTTGCGAGCGTCCCACATGCACAATCTTTYCGGCATCTACATTGAGCAGGACTGGTCATCAAACCTCGGCAAATTGAGGGAGGGCAAGCWTCATTCGGGAAGCCCACAGGCCATGGTGTGTACCATTGGGATGAGAATCGTCAGCTTTGTGGTGCTTGGGATCTCAAAATGAAGGACATTTAGAAACTCGCAGAGCTACGATCTTGATACCTTGCGCTGGAGTGCAAGGCCTGGATGAGAAATGAACCCACATTTCTTGCGTGTAGGTGACCACCGTTGGAAAGGAATATGAGCTCAAAATGCCATTGTTGTCCCACGGTTAGACGTATTTAACGCTGACAATCAGGTTCTCGTGCATTGCTTAGACAAGAGGGGTTCCACACGAAGGCTGAGCACAGCTTTAGAGCCATTAATAGCAAAACAGACCAGATAATAATAACATAGATGGTATCACAGATAATATATAGTCCTCGAGATTAGTATGTTCAAAAGACATCGTTGAACCAAGAACGACCTTCATGGATAATTAGCTCAGCGACCTCCCAGACGTCCTGCTCTCCTGGATCGAGTCTTGCCCAAGATCGTTTGATTTGCGGAAGGTGAATCGTTTCGTAGTACTCGGACTCGGCTTTCGTTTCCGAGTAGTAGATGACGCGCTCAGAATTCCAATCCACGTCCACTGTTAGCTCATCGCCAGGGTCGTCTAGATGCCGTACCAACACCGTACGGAGGTGGCCTTGTAGACAAGAGCATGCCAGTAGATCGTCAGCTAGACTATTCAGTTCATCAAAGCGCTGGTCATCTGGAAAACGGCTTTCAAGAGCAAGGTGCTCAAGAACGTCCATATCACATAGGATCGGTAAGGGTGTACCTTGTTCAAGTGTATCCCCGTCAATGACCAAATGCAGATGTGTGAGATTTCTACAAAAGCCTGGAGAGCCAGGAATTTGCAAGACGTCGCCTATTATATGAGGTGATATGTAGTCGATCCGACCGGCAAACCGACGAAGGTCTTGATACTTGCCTTTGAACAGAGTGTGTCATAGTCCGAGATAGAAATTGATCCACAAAGCAAGGCTCGATACACCTGTACATGCCTCTAGAATTTCTCTGATGGCCCGCTCCATAGTATCGGCATGGATGGGACGACACTGAAAGGTGAAGCTAGATGAGCCGGGTTCCTCCTCATATGAGAGGTTGTGCAAAGAAAGTGATTTGACTGAAGTTTGATAGAACGACTTTGGGTTTTTTGCCCTTGGAAAGTGCGTGAGAGAAAGTAATGATCCTTGTAGGACTCTTGAGGTCAACAATCCAATGAAGAATGGGGTCCACCCTAGGAGGAAANTATCAATGAGCAAACAACGTGAAGTTGGATCCTTTTGACGCGTACCACTCTTCGGCCTGGTGGCAGACTAACACCAACGCCAAGGCAGTGAAATGGTCGTCCGCTGCGATCTCGAATACAGTACGAAGCAAATCGGTAGGCAGTCGCGTCTCATCCTTCGCTCTTGATGGGACTGTTTATATCAAATGTTGGGTGAATCCGGCTGAAATTACGAGGAACAAACCTATCGTGTGGCTTCTTGAATTGTAATGTTCGTCTTTGCTAAGGGTCGAGAACATAATCAGGCGGACCCGGTACATAACAGAAAGTTCAATGTTGGTAGAGACGGACTAATCACTAGATAGCGGGATTGGGGTCAATACTCGAGACAGAACTTATAAGTGGGAGAATGAGAGTGATTCGAGTTGGGGGGAAGCCACGTGCGGGATTTCCACTAATCACTTTGATTATTAATCTGATTAATATCGGTCCGCACAACAGGCGCACGTGATTCGAGATGCACGCCCCGGAGTCCGGAGGCTTCTGGAGGGCGCTTTGACTTCAGCTTTGACCTAGATTCAGTCATTTACCACCATTTCCATGTACAGGTGAGCCCCTAAAGGGATGTGTTGTAATAACAAAAAATTACAGAGATTCACGAATTCTCAATCTATCAGCCTTTCAAAGATATGTCGAATTTCCACCGTGTCGGTTTGACCCTAAGAGTTCACCATTCTCGGTTCTTTATGTGTGTCGTCCCATCTCTGACTGACCAGCTCGAGCGAAGGCTATAGGAAATAAAGAAATCATATATTATCCATACTAGACTTGATACGTAGCACTTGGGGACGTCATCTACGTATCATGCT
>LBLO01001020.1:0-12567 GCA_004354395.1 Chondrostereum purpureum
CTCCTGGTATAATACCTCTCCAGAGTGAAACTCCTCTCTTCTAGGGTCCGAATGTGCGTCATTTCGAGTATATACTCCTTAGGATACTCTAATCATAGTTTACAAGCCGTTAGAATAGCAGAAATGTCGAATTTAAACTGCCAGCTCACCTACTCCTCCTCCTGGGAGAAAGCATTCTAGAACGAATTTCCTCCGCTTCTGGGGTCCAAATCGTGGTCATTTTGTGTATATATCCCTTGGGATAGTGTAGGCGTAGACTACAAGCCATTAGTATAGCCAAAATGTCGAAATTAAAAGACAAACTTACTAGGTACTCCTCCTGGGAGATCACCTTCTAGACCGAAAATGCACCGCTTCTAGGGTCTGAACACGAGCCATTCTATCTATATATCCCTTAGGATAGTGTGCTAGTACTCTACAAACTGTTAGAACATCGAAAACATCGAAAACAAAATGCCAGCTCACCTAGTGCTTCTCATGGGAGATATACCTCTAGAGTGACTTCCCCTTGCTTCGGGGGTCCNGTACGCGAGCCCTCCTTGGTACATACTCCTTAGGACACAGTAAGCATAAAGTAGAACACGTTAGAATAGTCAATGAATCGAAAATAAAATATAATCTCACCCAGTGCTCCTCTAGAACGGAATCACGAGCTTGGAGAGCTCGAACGCGAGCTCATTCGGTGATGCGGCACAACTATAAACGAGAAAACACGCCATTAGTAAGAATAGAACATTAGAAAAAGGAAATACTTACAAAAGGAAGCACTTCCACTCGGAAGTCGCGTGCACTATTGCACAAGATGGGATGGGGATGGGGATGGGAGAAGGCAGGGAGGGATTCAATAGCGAAAGAGACAGCCAAAACGAGCGACTTATCAGCACGCCATTCGAGTTACAACAGCCGAGATGAGGGGCAACTGACCCCATTATCCGGAACGCAAAATATCGAATTTCGAGTTTTTGGGAGGAGGGGGGTGTCTGAGACAGTCGTCTCGAGTTCCTATAGCCGTCGCAACAAAGTAAATAGCTAGATAGAACTTAATTAGTCCGAAAACAAAAGAAGAAAGGAATTAAAAAACTTACCAAGTGGGCTAGCAAAGCTAGCAAGTAGTATCTGAGTACATGCACAAGGAGGGAGTCGAGACACAAGCTGTAATAGAAGATGCTTGAGAGTGCAAGCAGTCGGTTGGAGGATACTGGGAGTTGTGTTCTTGTAGCGGTGGGGTCCTCCTATGTCCGAATGAATCCTTCSTSATACTGTACCTGCATGATTCACTTACATTGAATATCTTCTGAAGTACCGTTGGAATCTCCATCCCCACAATCGAAGCTTGGACTATCCAGGTCTTGAGCTTGCAGCGGCGAGATTCTTAAACCCCAGCCAGTCATACCCTCGTGACCTTCTCCCTCTACGATATCATCACGAGAGACTGGATTGAGATTGAAAGATCCCGGCACCGCCGGGACAGCTTCGGAGATTTTTTTCCCCTGAATGAGCATCAGAATGCTACTATGTATCTTACAGCATTTCACCAGCAGCTTCTTTAGACAACTCTGATGATTGGAGTTAAAACTTGGAAATAAGCGGCAGAAAATGGCACTATACTCACGACATCAATTTTAAGCTGCCTATGTCTTGTTTCTAATTCTGGCGTCAGGCAGAGTCGTTGAATTTGTTCATTTATCTGGCGAGCGCGGGTTGCTTGAGCGATTTGCCTGGACCGTAGCAAGTCTATCCTTCGTTGCAATTCATGAATACCGTGAGTAAATTGTTCAACTTCAGAAAATGTAGCCTTCAGAATGTCAGAGTTATACGAATGCAGACCATCACTGTTCAGAGGCGCAGAAAAGTGGGTGAAGCATACCAAAACCAAAGTCATCTACGCACTTGAGAGGGATGGACGCTGCGCCTGTCATGCTTGGGACAGATGGAGCGCTAAACAAAATGTCTTCAGGATGATAGGCTAGGTAAGGAGATGGATATGGCCCCAATCTTTGTGCTTAAATAAAACTGGTGGACAAGTGCATGTCCCGATGTTCGTGCTCCACACGCCTGCGTGTTAATTTCAGGGTGTTGCCATTTATGAGAGGATAGATACTAGAAATTAAATGGTTGAGCTGCAGTCGGGTGTGCAATGCATATGAACTGAGTGAGTGATTAGATGCGACGGAGCAAACTTCAAACTTCAAACTAGTATAACCGTGAGTCAGGACTTGATTGTGTATCCAAATTGGGATAGGAGTGGAGTGGAAATGATGTGCTGAGCGGCCCGTGTGGATCCGAATCATGCGCGGTCGGACGTCCAGCTGCCATCATCGACGGAACGGGAGCTTGGGTATCAACTCGACTGCAAGTGGAYTYGACYAGGCTCGAWSGCTCGAAGGCGTGTGCTTGAGCATGTCTTGAGAGCTTGCGACGTCCAATTGCAATTATCCGCCAGAATCAAACGCGCGTTGGCCATGACTCGGCTGCTGGTCTCATCATGAAAGGTATAAAAGAACTCGACTGTTAAACGTCAGGGATCCGTATAGTAGATTCATCGTTTGAGGCGTGACAAACACAGGTGCATGTTAACCCCCGCTTGAGAACGTTAATGGCATACTTAGATATCGCTCCGTAGTTCAAACTGGAACTTGAAGTTAATGAGTTCCGGCTCTAAAGAAGGCGTGTCTAGACGCGTAAAATGAGTTTTAAATGTCAGTTTCTTGGGGGAAAACCCTGGATCGGTGTTCGGGATATCTATCTCCTCGAAGAATCGACCTGTGGTATTTAGGGACGCAGAGTAAACTATTAGTCTATACGCTACTATCCTATACTGTATACGGTGGTATTAATAATATCAATAATAGCCCAGGAACCACATGTGGCGGTCTGTGATCGATCATCGCAAGTCACACGTGTTGTCCCCACGCTGATAGCATGCGCATGACCTCACGAGGGCTGCGATCTCAGAGATCTGCAGCCACGGAGGGGGTCTAAGCGCATGTAAGCGCTTGATGCATACAAATAACAGTGCACAGCTTCATACCTCGTACCATCTCCTACTAAATGTCCCTCCGTTGCATGCTCACAGCCCTCTTCTTCACTTAATATACATTGTTAAATCAACTCTCATTGCTACTCTCCAGAGAATGTCTCATTAGCGATCCCTTCACAACCAAGCGACCTCGCTCACAAGGTGAACCTGAGACTACTACGGTCCGTGAATGTGGCTGTGTCACCAGCCGAGCGTATAACAACGAGCGAAACCCTTATAGTTCCCATCCTTCCGCTCCTTTCTGCTGGATCTATCAATTAATAGCAAGGTTAAAGGCGCCGGAGGCGTCGCCTTCATCGGTATGTGAATCGGTACCATATACTTATAGATTCACAACCAAACACAAAGTCAGAGTTACAGACCTATTGGGACGTCGACATCAATCTTCTCCAAGTTCTTACTCATGTGGATGGGCGTGTCAATGGCCCACGGTTTTACAAGCGATTCAGATTGAAGGCGACCCTTCCGATATTACTCTCCCCATACCAGATTCGATGGCTCGGTTGTGCAAAGATATTATCGTTGAAGTCAGACAGAAATACCTTCAGCTAATGTCGATTATTATTATCATAATGAGAAACTCTCCCCCGAAGAACGGTAGTCAGTTACTATCTAGTGGTCCAATTGCACTTGTATCTACAAATTCGCCCTCGAGCCCCGTCGACCGAAAAGCTCAKAGCCCCTCCCCCAGGTTCCCAACTTAGCGAGTGCGGGGAGTCGGATGCGTTTCCCCAGACGCGTCTCGGACATTCGTTTACGCTCCCAGACAGGGGCCTCCACCCTCTCCTTTCATTTTTCGCAGCTTGCATGGGGAAAGCCAACCTAGAATGTTTTCTCTCAGGTACGAACGGACCTTGGGGGCTTCGAGCTGTGCTGCAAGTTCCTTCCCTTCCTATTGAAAGAACTGAAGCTCCGACGACACAGCTTTGTCGGCCAGASTCTATATTGCCCGCTCTTGGCTCTAGGATGAATATCCTCCGACGATCGTGCTTGAATTTGGAATAAATCAWGCGTCGGCCGAATGACCGGTCAGCTCTGTTTTTGCGTTTGACAGCTCGAGATCCACCCTCTCCCTGCCCCCTGCACCTGACTTCTCTCTCTCCCCAATCCCGTCCCTTTGCTCTTGATTCTTCAGCACGCATGCCCCGATTCGGCAACAACGGATCCTTTCAGAACTGACAGAGTGTGCGAGAATCCGTGCAGCGYGTGTTTCGACCCAATCAGCAGCCACCATCATACGAATGAATCCATTCTTACACCCCGAATACCAGAACCTTCCCTCTCCACAGTCCCATCCAGTCCCCCTCCTGTCTCGTCTCAGCCAAGCAAGTCCCGACCCGATCTGGGTACATATCCCAACTCGCCAACTTGGGATCGACAATTTGCGTCACTTCAGATGAATACTCGGGCCCCGTCCTCAACGACTACTACTTGCATTCCACGACGGAACCTCCTCCCCTCTTCTCCTGTTTCACTCTCTGCCTCCGCGGCTAAAGTATCCCTCCAATTGAATACTAGTGAATGATACTACATGCTCCGGACACGTCGTTAGCTTATAATAATCCTAGTATTCGTATGTATGTAGTCACCTACCCGTATTCCCATCCTACCCGCCGACAGAAACAATTGCACTCTCTCTGACAGCAATGGACGCGACAAGTTCGGAACGATGCTTCCCGCGATTGCATGCAAAGATGAGACGAGACGCCACTCGACCCTATTCAATGCACCCNTCACTTTACTTACTATTCATCAACATGAGGAGAATGCACATAAACCCGAAACCACCACGCAGAGTATTCAGAAGGAAGTTGAACGTCCCCCACCGAAGAAGGATTTTTTTTTCTTTCTGAAATCCGTCTCCATCCTCCATCGACTACTCTGGAAAACGACCGATAAAAAGGAGCTGTAATAAATCCTACATACCTCTCGGAGCAACGACCAGAGAACGAGCACAATCAAGTGTCTTTGTGAAATGGCAACAACATCCCCAAGCGTAAATATGTGACGTTAAAATGAGGTCAAACGAGGAATAGTGAAAATCTGAACAGAACAGTAAATGGATCCACGACACACCTTTTATCCTCTCCAACAGAGAAAACAGCACAGGAGACAGCTGTGGCTAACGCCTCTTCCTGTTTTTGTTTGTACTAAAGCTGCTTGTCACAATCAATATAAAAAATAAACACACGGCGATTGACATGAAGAGAGAGAAAAGAAAAGAACGCAGTGGAANCCAATTCATCGTGCGGTTGGACAGAGGTCTCCCAGAACCAGAAACTGTACTCAAGGTGGCAGAGGCGGACAGTTATGCGGAATCGAACTTTGTAAAACCGGGCGCAGATATTCATCATGAAAACAATTGATTCGTTCACCCTTCCACAGGTCCTTTAGCCAGCCAATACTCTCTATTGCGCTCCCCATTCACACTCGGGGGTTTATCCACTCTTCTCTTCTTTCGTATCCGTTCCTCTTCCTCCTCTTCCGTGTCCCCATCCGCCTCCGAATCCGTCGTGAATACTTCAATGGTAGGAGACGGCCTTTTTCGCGAACGTTTGATTGCGTATCTGCCCTCTTCTTCTTCCCTTTCCTGTTTTCGCGGGTCTGGAGGCGGCGGAGAGGAAGAATCGTCGACACTGATCACCTCCTCCTTTCCCTTCCGAACGCCACAGAGCTCATGCAACTTGCCGTCCTGCCAGATCTGCTCCACCAAACGGCGATGGTTGACCATCTCCCTCGTCACGACATTGGCCATAATACTGCCCAGCACACTCATCTCCTCCTTCTCCCACCGATCCCGTCCACGAAAAGAGGACCCATTCCCGCGCAGAAGGGTGTTCTTCATGTAGCACGCCGCAGTGAGGATGGAATGCGCGCCCTGAAACGTTTTCCGCACGTTTGCGAAATTCCACGACCCGCTCGATATATCATTCTCTGCCACCCAATCAGTCACTCAATCGTACAACNAAAAAAAGCCTAGAGACTCACCTATATCTCCCGGATCCTCAACACTCAACGCCGGCCCTCCCTTCCGATANGGATCCCACCACCCGCGTTTCCTCTTGTCAAAATACCTGCCCCCATCCCTGATACTGATCCCCACATTCTCATAATTGAAACACGCCCCATAAAGCTCAAAAAACTCGACCAAAAAGACACCCAGATTCCTATCGAGCGCGATCTCGCCCCTCCTGACCTTCGGGTGCATCTGCAGGAAGCTCACGCACATGCAGACGATGCTGAAGCTGCCCAGGCCGCCCTTGTAGACCTCGTTCATGTCCCTGCCGTCGAGGAAGGCCTTGACGACAAGTATCAGCGCCTTGAGCGCCTTCCCACGATCCAGGCCGTCGAGAAATCCCAGGACGATCTCGCCGCCCTTGACCCCACCAGCTTGGTTGACCGACACATCGACCTTGAACCGCCCAAAGTCGCTGCTCGTGGTGAACTTGATAATCGGCACCCGCGCCTTGCTGATGACCTGCACCTTGTTCGCGCCGAGGACGCCGGAGTGGGAGACGCAGCGCGCGAGGGACTTGAGGACGGTGTTTTTGTTGGAGTACGCCATGGAGGCGCTGAGCACGACGAGGTCGATGTCGCCCTGCGGGAGATAGAGCTGCGTCGCATACGACCCGAACGCATGCACCGTCGCGTCCGGGAAGGATTTCGTGATATTCGTGCTCAGGATGGTCAGGATCATACTCCGCACCTCGTGTTCGTGCGCGGTCGGGGATATCCAGTTCGTGAAAGCGTCGACTTCACGGTGTAGTCTGGTTTTGATTAGTTTATGTAGGAAGATATGCACATAGATGGACTTACAATTCCGCAACATTGCTGCAGTTTTCAAAAGTCAGGTCGTCCAGCCAAGGCATCAACGGGCCTCTTCTGTAGTTTCCCCCTCTCCTATCATCGTCGTCGTCGTTATCATCCCGCTTTCTCTTTATCCCAGCATGAACTTCCTCCTCCCGCCGCCGTCTCTCCCGTCTCGACAATGGTGGACTAGACTCCCTAGCGCGCTCTAACTCACACGCAAATCAATACACAGTAATCACAACCACCATTTTATTGCTCTGACCTTTCCGCTGTCTATCATCTTCATCACTTGACTCAAACGCAATGAAATCATCCCCTCCAATAAAACTTTGCTCCCTGGTGTCATTCTCCTTGCTTCTCTTCCGTTTCGACTTCTTCTTCTCCTCTGGATCGGACGAAGGATTTGAGGGACCTGCTATTGGTTCTAAGTCGTCTACTGGAGTATTAGACATGGCAGCGTCGGGGTGGGAGGAAGGACAGAGATAAATGCGTGTGGCTGTGCTGCTTGCATGTGAATCTATACGCCACAACTATCGACGCGAGTCACTGCGGTTTTTCGTAGCTGTCTTGAGTTGAGAAAGGTAGAAGTTGAAGAACGGTAACAATCATGACCTGTCTTTGGCTGTCAAATATTACTCGACGTTGCGTATCTCCGACAAGGACGAATACGCCTTGTCAGCTAATGTTCTCTCGCTGTCTCAACGATGATCCCTCGAGAAATCTAAGTACCTGTCTTGGGCTTTCTTTTCCATCTCCAACGGCGAAACACTTTCTGCTGACTCTAGGAAGAGCCCTTCTCCGTTCYCACTCAAGAAAGTATAAAATACCCCTGCTTTTCGATGGGGTTCAACTGACAACACGCTTCTATCGACTCGGTGAAATTCTGCCGTGCCTATCACTTGTATGTCTACGGGATCCCCACTTCTTCCTCTCTCTCTTATCCACACCGAATCTCTTCTGCCTTTCATGGATAAAAGCTACTAACCATGTCGATAGCTGAATTTTCCCTGCTCTCAAAGAGGGGTGGGAGGATCCTGGGGAGTTGGGACTCAGAGGTCAATCTCTGTGTTGATTTGGGAGAGCGGAACCTCAGGTACGCATCGTCGGTGAAAACTGCTGTATATGTCTCTTTCCAAAGTCATGACAGGCTTCCACCTAGTAAAACTATTTGCATCTTCTCAAGGCATTCGTTCATGTATCGGCGGATCTTCGTAAGCTACTTCTTGAGTCCAAAAAAATAATTAGTTGACTAGCACCAACTAATGCGTGCGGAGATGATTTTTGAGGCATGCTGTCTGATATTTAGAAAATCTGTATATTTAAAGAAATAATATATCTACTAAATGGTCACCCATCTCATTTTACTGCATATACCAAAGAGGACAAGATGCACAGTCTGGACTATCACGGGTGTAAACTAATCAAGAGTTTATTTGCGTGAATGTATCCTTCCAGCCACATCGCCAATCATTTAAGAAAGGTAGCTTTCATTACCTGTCTTATGTGCCAATCTTCAACCTGTTTCTACCTGTCTTATCGAAGAAAGGTAGCAAAAAACACAGTGAGTGAGCCAAAAACTGAAGCAAGTATTGAAGTGTAAGCCTACACTTTCTATTACACAAATGAGATAGAAAACAACAAGGAAGATAGCATCTAGACTTAGAGAAACTATTGTTAAACATGTCGGACTAGAGCAATACAAAATGCTGGTATAAAATCACCTCTCCTCCTNCCCCCTTACTTTCTCCGTACTCACAAGTCTACGGTCTGATCAATCAACTTTCTATACCCTTGACTTCTCGGTGTAATCGTGTATTCATACGGGAGAGGATGGCTACAAACCAATCCCTCATCAGCCACAAGNCCCAACTGCAACACGAAAAGAACACCCACCAAATCATCCCCGACGCAAACTTCGCCTCCGTTCTCACATAATTCCCCATCTTATCTTTCCCCGGCTCAATGTGAAACGCACTCAAGATGCACGCCACACTAATCCACAACTGCGCTTCCGCCATAAACCTCCCAGGGCATATCCTCCTTCCATACCCGAACGCAACATTAACATTATCTCTAGGTGAGTGCCCCTTGATAAACCGATCCGGGTCGAATTTGTGCGGTTCAGGGAATACAGCGCCGTCGTGCAGAATCGTCCTAAGATTCAAGATTCGGAAAAGAATTGAATTGAAGAAATCGGCAGGAACCGTACCAACTGTTCCCTATAACAGTCGTCCCCGCAGGGATATGATACCCACGGAACTCATCATCATGGGTAACCATGTGAGGTAAACCTACCGCACTCATTAAAAAATGAAACCCCCAAACCGACAACACTCACCTAGCGGTGCAACGGGG
Source organism: Chondrostereum purpureum (assembly GCA_004354395.1). Classification (NCBI taxonomy): domain Eukaryota; kingdom Fungi; phylum Basidiomycota; class Agaricomycetes; order Agaricales; family Cyphellaceae; genus Chondrostereum; species Chondrostereum purpureum. Next base: position 9,206 of record LBLO01001020.1, read on the forward strand.
TTCCATCTCGATTTCATGTTCAGATCCTTATTTGGCTTGAAGGAACTCAAACTCACCTCAAAACCTCCTTCACAACCGCGTCGATGTATGGCAAAGTTCCATAATCGCTGAAATCTGGGAGGCGCCCGGGTCCAATGACGCTGTCGATTTCGTGTTGTGCGTTGGCCTGGACCTCCGGATAGAGAATCATYGCTAAAATGAAAGACGACAGGGACGAAGCCATCTAAACAACCGGGGTGAGTCCGATTCAAGTTGAGAAAAATTCGGCGCATACGCTTTCGGTCCCAGCTATGRGACAATTTAATCGTTAGCGGAATGCTACCATTGAGAGATAAATTKTTTACCAGCATAAGCCAATCCAGAACAGTTCCTGATGGTTTCGTGTTCATTCTTGAAGCCGGCCTTGTCTTTCTTGCTCTCGAGGTCGGTCAGCAAATGAGAAGTGAAGCAGGGTGTAGCCGTTCCTTCTTTCTATCGTGCCAATGTCAGTGTCAACCTCAACAAATTCATGTAAAGACCCAAAAAATCCCAAACCCACCAGAGCAGTACTAACAGCCTGAAACGGAGCGTCCCTCATCTCCTCCACAGCTTTCTTCCACTCCCGCGCCTTCTTCTTAAACTGAGCGCCCGGCATCCACTCCGGGATATATTTCACTAAGAACACAACTAATTGTCAATACTTCAAGTCAAACGAGATGTGGCGTGTGCATGGATACCAACAACTGGGGAAAATGTCAACCAAGAATGCACCCGGATGCGCAGCCTTCGCCATTCCATCCAACGCTCTCTCGGCGACACATATATACCGATCCTCACTCAAGTTATCCGCGATCTCAATCCCGTACACGACATTCATAATCGTACTGCCCGAATTGCTGTGCGCAAAAAAGGTTCAGATGGCGAGAGAGAGAAAAGGAGAAAGGAGAACGTACAAACGGAGATGCTCGAACAGGTTGTATGGATCGTGCAGTATACGACGGATGAGCTTGTGCGCCTCCTTCAACTGGATAGGTCTATAGATTGATACAGCGGATGCTTGGAATTGACGGTGGAACATCTGGCGATGCGTCTTCCAACGATCACCTAGCCAGGTTATCCCTTGAGCCACCACAATTCCAGACTCAACATATGTGTAACTTACCGTACGGCATATGTCCAAAACTCCAATCCCATCCCATCCTATCACAAAGGCACCACGATCAGTCAGAGGAGGGCTGCAGAGGACAGGAAACAATTCCTAGTACGCACAAATCGTTGATCATCGGGAGCTCATTCCTATCGGAGTAGCTCGCTCCGCGTTTTTCGAACAGCTCGTTCGCCACTCGGTATGAGTTAACGACGAGGATGGTTTTGTCGAGGACGCGCATAAAGACGAGGTCACCTTGCATTGTCTGTACTCAGCTAAAACAGAGGATCGTGGGGAGCAAACAAGACCTACCATATTTCTGGGCCATGTCGAAGTAACGCGCCGACTCATCTTCCCGCGGGAGGTCGAGCAAGTTACCTAGAACTGGGAAGCCAGGAGGACCAGGAGGGGTCGGTAGACGCTTCGGATTGGCCAGCAATCGCGCACGACGCTTCTGGATTATAACACGGAGAAAGACGAATACAGCAAACACCAGTGCAAGCACATGTCTATCCATGTTGGAGGAGGTGTCGTCTTGAGTAGACGAGGGGGTCTAGTAACAGTGGGTAACCTCAACGACCGTGCGCAGGCTCTTTTTATACGCGACCAGTGGGTCCATAAGCACCTACGCTTTCGGAATGGTGAGTGCTGAAAGCGGGGGCTTCAGTAGCTCCANTTTGACCATCTTCGTGAACGCCGACAAAAAGGGCGTATCACCATACTCCACAGGGTAATACACCATGTCTTTTTGTTTTCGTCCATTATATTATGGCTATTAGTGCAAAGAAGCGAAAAACGACATACCTAAACCTCTATAGGGAATACCAACGCACGTGGCGTAGGGAATTGATAACAGAGGTCAACTAGAAGTCTGGCATCCATCTGGAGCGAAGGAGTTCTTGAGTTCGTTACTACGGAAATGCCTCAAGGCCTGATGTTTTTCATAAGGATACGGCTGCATCAACATCAACCTACAACCAATTGTGCCGACTACGACCCACGGTTTGAATCATAGATAATTGCAGTCGTACCCCGCGATTATCGAATGGAGACGTTCACATCCTAAGACCCACAACTTGGGTCTCTCCGTGACGAAGCTGGGCACCGACGGTTGCAGTGCGCGTCCCCATTGCCTAGAAATCATGTGGATTTTGGTCAAAAACATCTCATTCTAAAGTAAGAGAAGGCCTACAGTTATTAAGCATGGCAGAGTCACCATTCAGGTGTTTACATGCGCTAAAGACATAGCAAAACCACGGTTGGTAAAGAGAAACTTCGTGTGAACGCAATCCATCTAGACTCGAACCAGTCGGTATGGTGTCNATCAGTTTGTGCATTGTTGTGGTCTTGTTGTGGTGATGTTTGTAGCATGCGGAGTTTGAAAGAAGGTTGACACCATACCGACTGGAATACTTGGGGAGTGTTTTGGCGGGAAGGCGATTTGTGACAACGGACTTAGAAAAATCAATGCCTCAAATCTTCCAAAAATTGTTCCTCACAAAGCAATGTCAATCGCATTTTTCATGTGCGCTGATTCAATTAGAATAGACGACAGAAGAACNTTTTTTTTCGAGCCTGGAACCACTAGGAAGTTCAATGGTGGCGCAAGGGAGGCGCTTGTGTGATACCTCCAAAGAGTCTACACTGCGTGGAAAGTGTAATCGCATAGCCATTAGGGTTATAAGTTACTATTATATTAATTCTATGGTTGTTCATAATCTTTTCCGTGATGTTTGTGTTACATAGAGGCTCACAAGAAATTACTAGTGAATCTAACTGGAAACCACTAATATGACTTCGGGTAAATAGGACAAACAAAAAGACTAGTCCTCCTTTGTGATCTCACAGTGGTCCTACTATCAAAAAATCGTAATTTTGAGACCTATCTCATTCGAAATCTCAACGCTCAAAACGCCTATTGCACACACCTCTCGGAAACATTTTTTTTGAAGATTGAGGAGGCCAATTTTTCTAAGTCCTTTGTCACAAACGCGTGACACGCCAAAACCGCGACCGAGTGTTCCAGCCGGTTCAGAACGAAGCGTTAGCGGAGCTTGAATCTGAACCGGATGGTCACGAGCCTACTGCACAGGTTCCATAAAATTGTCTTGTCTTTCCTCGACGATGTCTGCTGTAGTTGCCTGCCAAAGCTCCCACTGTCCCAACGGAAACCCCCCATCTCGTTTAGAGTGTCCCACTTGTAGCAAGTTCGTGCAAATCCTCATTCATACTCTTG
>LBLO01001021.1:0-12565 GCA_004354395.1 Chondrostereum purpureum
GGGGGTAGGGTCANGGTGAGGANGGTTCCGTGGTGAACTGGAAAACAACTAGACATTGGATCGGGTGCTTTTCCTACTGCTCTTTATTGCTATTTTTATATTCCCTGCTGCCTTTATTTATGATACCTCTCAACAAACGAGTGTACGGACTACTTTGTATTCTACTTCCACATCGGCGAACTCGTGTCCCGTTAAGCTACCGCACGGTTACCATATTCTACATTGTTCAGACTCTTCACTGCTTGGCTACTGACTGTCATGATAAAGGTCTGCGTCCAATGAATTAGGATTAGGAGGTCTGCTAGCTTGCAAAGAGAACGCAAGTTGAACGTCTTCGTCAGTGCTTTGCTTTGATAAATGCAGCTGGCGCTGGAAGTCGGTTACTAGAGAAAGATGGCATAATGTTTTCATTTCCATCACTTGAATCCTTCGTGAGTCCGATGACGCAAACTTGGAAAAATATGCGTATGTTTGAAGCGTCAGTGCCCCCAAAAGTGCTGTAGCGAATCGTGATGAGGACTTGATTGGTCGTCAGTAATGAAGGATTACCTTGATGAAGTAGAGGACCCAGACCGCCTACTTCAAGAGCGCTTAATGAAGGGTGAACGGATTAGGTACGACAGGAAATTATGAGCAGTTACCCATTGTCAGATTAATATTAAAAGATAAATACAGTTATTCTTGGGGAAATGATGATGTGACCGTGAACTGCTTACGGATCGGAGGGTATTACTAGTGTTAGTTTCTCTGGTATGGGCCTATCTCATATTCGAGCTGAACCTAGATCACGAGGAGTGCCTTCTAGCTTGACCGAAAGGTGATCATCTTTTCGAAGAATTCATCTTTCAGACTTCACTGGATTCCCAGTACTTCGCTGCAGCTGAAGATAGACGCTGCCCTTTTCGCATTGCCAAGTGGCAGAGTACCGAAGATGCCTCTCTAGAAGGCATCGATCCCAGAGATAGAGGAGCAGAGCGCACTTGGATTATCAGCGAGGAACGAAGACGAAGCTATTACTCAAGGGCTCAGAACTCTCCATGATGACTAGTCGCCGACTCTTCGCCGTGAACTTTGCGGTAGTATGGTGGCTGCCAATGGACCAATTCCACCGTCCACTTCTGGCGCATAGAATGTTGCCTCCCGTTGGATAGAGGTATCTGAAATAAACCGACCATAAAATGTCCTGTGGATTAAATTACTTGAAATCTTCAACCGTAGCATAATACTGTGGCTCCATGGCTAAGATGTCAGGCTCACTTAAGTGAAAACAAAGCCGATGATACTTGCAGTGAGGAATATGCCGCACTGCGTTCAAAGATCGTGAGGATGTGAAAGGTCTAAATTTATAATTTACAATATGCCACTGGTATAATGGGCAAATAATCTGAGACTTGGCAGCACTCAGTCAGACTAGTAACCTGCATCAAGCGTACTTGGTCACTCTCAGAGTAAGATTACTAGGAAACAGGATGCAGGCAGGAACACATCTGAGCAGCGGCAAATGAATTCCCGCAACATCTAACTCTCCATTTGAGTTCAGTGCATAACAAGTACTGTGTACCGGGTGTCAGAGTGTGCCATAAAGAGYGATCAATAGACCGGTCGCCTGATTGGGACACAAGTGACAATGGGCAAAAAGGGNAACCCATATTGGGCCAACACTTGGGCCTTTCTTCCCTTTGCGCTGATCATCAGATCATTTTCTGGTATMMGCGGGTCCAAAGGATAAGGTATAAAGACCGTAGGTCTTATACTTCTGACCACGACCACGACCCACACCGTCGGTCTTCCCTCACTGCGTCTTTACCATCCACAAATTCCCGCGCCATGTCGAGAGCGAGCAAGACTGCAGAGTTTGCAAACTTGTTTGAACTATTCGACAAGATCGCGTCGCGTCGGTCTCGTCTGGACGAGGTCACGGTTCCCCTAGGCTTGGAGCCCGTCATCCGCAACCTCGCCTCCCTCGTCGGACCCCGACCTAACGCTGCAAAAACGACTCGCGGGAGAAGGAACACTCTCGCTGCCACCGCTATCTCTCCTCTTGAGGAGTCTGAGGAGTCCGAAGATGAAGAGGAATCCGCGAAGAAGTTTGCATTGGGAGAGAAACAATACCACCCGTTCACATTCCGAATGATGCTGCACAAGCTTTACGAGTTGGAAGAGTGGGGAAAGAAGGTGCAGGAGGTACTGGAAAAGAGCCAGACGGAATTCAAGAGTCTCGATGAAGCACCTCTGGTACCGTCGTCCCCACCGGCGAAGGACCGACAACAAGTTCACTTTGCGGGTGCGGGGGGCGTGAGCCCTACTAAACGCGACCGAGGTTATCGACCCCGAAGTATCTCCATCGCTGGATCTCAACACTACCATCGCCGCGGTCTCCTCTCTCCYAGCACTCCCGAACGTCGTGTTTTGACGTCTTCAGGCAGTCYAGAGTCTAACAGCAACACCAAGAACAATGGTTCAACACGCGCTGTGAAACGCCGTTGTGTGAACCGCCGGAAATCGCTCAACGCACTCAAAGACGACGACAGTACACACATCCATAGTGGGTGGGTGTATGATCACGCAGCTTCCTCGCTAGACAGTGTCCGAGACGATTCTAGCCTCAAACGTCGTCCAATCATCCCTGTCGCTCCTGATAGTCCACCTCGTCGGAATCTGGATACTGCCGCTCGGCGTCGTGCTGTGACCGTCAGTGGCAAATTTTGAGCCTTCCTTCGTTCTTATTTCCTGAGATTATAATCATAATTGCTTCTATTTCTCTCCATCTTGATTTCGATCTGCTCACACATTTTTAGTCATATTATCTACAATAGTTAGTTGCAAGGACTTACGAACCTCATTTTTCATTATGTCGAAACATCTGTATGTATTAGCCTAGTCCTAGCCTAGTCCCCGGATCGCTGTCTGTTGAAGAAAGTCGTAATATCCAAMGACAAAGTTTTCAGGCTCTGTAACACTGTGCTAAGAGTGTGAGAATACGCAGAGGAGGTACTCAGATGGCAGAATTACTGTAAAACATACCTGTTTGAGTTGATATTGGTATAAATGAATTGCTGCGGTACTACTCCAGAGCTACGTGTGTCGCAATCATACTCGCATTCTCACAATATTTGTTGTAGGTTATGTTCCTCCGGGTGTATGTCAGACGCCCTGATGCCGAGCTTCTTGCATGTTACAAGAATAATACATGGCCATATTCGAGTGAATTTGCACCTGTGSGACGTGTTGTTGTAAGTGGTATGCAAGAGGAACGGCGAGTGCATCAACGTACGACCGATACGATAGTTCCAGAGTCCAGATTTTTATTACCGTACTGGTGCGCGTTCAGCTATTTTCTGCGGCTCTTACATGGCACCATATGAAGGCAGGACATCTCAGCGATAACCCATGGGTGTGGAGCATGGAACTGCCAGTACAGAGGATAGCGATCCACGGAGTAGAGGGCAAAGATGACTTCGATGAGTGTGATCAAAGAAGCACTCTGGGTTTGGATCGTGGGAAAGTAGCTCAGAGTCGCTCTATTTATTATTGGCGTCGAACAGACAAGCTCGAACATCTGTATATACAACACAATGAYAACAACTTGAATCCCTCTACCCTTTTTACTGATTTCTCGTGACCACTCCTTCCTGTCTGCTCTTCGAGTTCTCTTAACCGCCACTTGAATGTGGTAAGTACTTCTTCGATAACGACCATAGCCCAAGTCCGCTGAAAAGTATGGTTTTCTCGTTATATAGTCCCTGATCTTCTCACACCGACGGAGCCACAGGGGAGACAATACTTGCGGCATTTGTTTTCAACGTCGTTCAACCTTGTCGTTGTCGATTCCGCCTGCATGTCGTTATTCGCCATCGGGTTACGACCATCACCAGAGTTTTGGGTCGACGTACGAGGCTTCTCTCGCAACAGGCACTCGTTGGTGTGGCTTCAGCTACTGGGATATCGGATGGTAGAACTAGATATCACTGCCCCCTCAACCTCAGTCGAAATGCGTTCTTTGATGCTCGTGAAGTAGGTTCGAGGTAGTCTTCATAGAATCCGGCAACAAATTCCTCAGCCTTGAATCCGAACCGATTGTAAAGCAACTGCAGGCATTATCAGGACTGCAGTGGGGGAATAGGGACGGAGAGCCAGATTTACCATTGCAGGGTTATTCGCTGAGACGTGTAATGTGATATCTCGGTAAGGCGATAGATCAATAAGATGGTAGAGCATAGTCCTGTATTTAACGAGCGTGAGCACGAAGAAGGAGAAGGAGGACCAAAAAGGAAGGACACACGTCGCGATGCTAGCATTCTCCCACCCTGTCCTCACACCCAGATATGTGATATATGTTTCTCTGGGTGAACTCATGATCGCAACTCCGACAACGAGCTTTCTGTATGTCGCAACGACAGTACATCGTTCGGGGGAATAATCGAGTGAATCGTGGACTATGCGATGAAGTAGGCGTGAGATAGGGCAAGAAGTTATGATGCAAGCTTGACATACCGCTGATACCCTGCCAGAACAAGCTTTCCAGGATTTGATGCACCTGATCAAGATGAATATCCTGGAGATATGTGTAGATGATTGGAGAGGAAACTTGAGGTGGTAGCGGTCGTTTGGGACTATGATAATTGCTGGGCTGAATTTCATTGGCCTCTTGATTGAACGGAAAACCATAACTTACTGGAAGAGTCTATGGTGCTCGTATATATCATTCATGAGCTCCGTCCAAGGCGCTGAGGTCTCCCAATCGACAGAAAAATGAGTGGAGGGTCTTTGGGAACACCATGTACACGGGAGAGGAACGAGTTTCCGTATGGCGTAGTGCGTATGGCCTTGAGCGCCTCCATAGCTTCCGGATGAATCAGGCTTGATTCTGTCCGTTTGGGAAGGTCATAGACAGTTGCAGGTGGTATGTATGAATTATGACAAAATCCAATGTGTCTCCGTTCCTATTCAAGCTCCAGTTAATCAANGGGAGGTGCTTCAATCGTGATGGCGGAATTACCTGCATAAGCTTCAGTTTTCTTAACAACAGTCGATCATTAGGTGTCTCCGCATTTTCGTATTCCTTGATCAANGCAGTTACTTCTGCATACGACATCTCCCGGACTCTCCGCCCCTAAGATAGTGAGTGTGTAAATACAAGCTTGTGTGGTTCAACAAACCTGATCATCCGGTTCAATGGTAGCCTCCAACTGAGCATCTCTTCCCTTTCGATATCCAAGCAATTCCGAGTGCGCAACTTCCTCGAAAGTTTCTTCGTTCGGTAGGCGGTCGCCCTCGACATAATCATAGAGGGAATCAAAAAGAGATAGAAGCCTTTCTTCACTCAAATTGAGAGGAATGGCCTTTGGCAATGGGGTTGAGCGTTTTCGAGGCTTAGTCTGGGATTTCTGCGCTTGAAATACCGTGATTGAGTAGCTGTCTGGTGTAGGACCATTCGACGTACTGTGCGAGATTTCTTCAACACTGGCTCGTAGTCCGCCCCATCGTCGGATTCTGCTTTCATCGGTCTCGAGAGTCGAAGTCAAGGTTCAAGGCTAGATATTTATTTACATTCATTGATTCCACCTCGCACCACAAGGAGCTGTGGCGTAAGGCCACAGTTAAGTATCGAAGTAGTACATCTCACGTAATTTACTTGAATTGTTCAAATTCAAGAGTCTAAGTCCTCCTCCATTCCACAAAAGAGAGCAACTACCGGTCATATTAAACTAAGACTAAAACTCAAAGGCAGGCCTTATCACTAGAGGCATCTGTACACCTTGCTCCGGCTTATTTCTCACCATAGGGAGTACCATACCAACACCGAGGCGTAAAATGTCCAAACCACCCTCTGGCAAATCAAACTCGAAGGTTTCAACAAGCTCTGCGATGACGGCTTGCATCTCCATCATTCTGAAGAACGTTACGATCAATAGGATGCGGGATTGAGGGAAATAAAACATACGAGAAGCGCCATCTAATAGATATATAATGAGTATCGTTATTTTGACGTGGGCTGATATAATTACTTACCCGATGCATCCTTTGACCCCAGCACCTAGAGCAATGGCCCCGGATAAGTAAATGAACTAGAGAGAAATAATCTAAACCCACCGAACGTCATCCTGTAGAGAGTTGGTTCAAAATTAAGGTTCCAGGTCCACACATAGATATAGATGGAACTCACAAGTTTGAAGTTACACCCAGCGATACCTGCTTTTTAGCGTTCTGATCTATAAACCTACGCGGATTCCAAGTCTCCGCATCTTCACCCCACACGCTCTGTAATCTGTTGATGTTGGGAGTTCAAAGGGGGACTTGCGGGCCAAGAAAAAGTTAATAACTATCACGAACCGGTTGTAAAAGGAAATTGACACTAGGACAGTCTGGCCCTTAGGTACGTGGACTTCTGAAACCGTGCTCCCATCCTTCAATGTAATCGGTTCTGCCAGCGGGATGGTATCTTCACGGGTGGACTGCCGAAGAAGAGAAGGAACGATGGCGTGGAAACGAAGAGTTTCCTGCATGGTAATCAGCGAATTTAGTTATATATCTGATGGCAAAACTTGCCTTAAGCACGGCGTTGAGGTATACCAAAGAGTCATAATCTGCTGGGGTCAACTCTGGATCATTCCCCTCCTCCCTTTTCTTCGCTTTCAACATCGCGATCTCATCGCGTATCTTCCGCTGATAGTCCTTGTTCTTGCTCAGCTCCCAGAGAACCCAGGTCATACCTGAAGCCGTTGTGTCATGCCCAGCAAACAATAAAGTCCTAATTTTGTGTAATGAGAACAAGTCCAGGGGTAGAGATAGGGCACGTACGATAGCTGCGCAACAACCTCCTCGTCGCTCAACTTCTTCTTTGGATCCTCTGCCAAATTAGAGCGTATTAAGATACTCAAAACGTCCTTGTTGCCTGTATCCTCCTCCGTCTCAGAGACCTTCTTCCGCAGCAGAGCCTTGCCGACTTTGGCACAGGCTTGGGAGAGCTGCTTAAGTCTGATTGTCTCCTGCACAGGGAAAAAGTCGAGAGGCTTCAGAAGCCATTCCGGGAAAACGCGCCAGAGAGCACGGTAAAGCAGATCGCGATCTGCACGACGCCTTGTGCCATCCCTATAGAGCCCAATGAGAACACTTACTTTGAGTAATGAAAAGGACAAACACACAGGAATTTGTTTATCGCAGCGGACAGCTCACTATCGCCAGAATCCAGGGCATTGAACTTGTACTCGAATGCAGCTAGTTTTTTTTCTAGTGAGCCTCTCAGAGGATCGAGCTTGGGGAGAACAGCTCACTCTCTCCGATGACATCCATGGTCACTTTCGACATCCAAGACGACATGTTCAAGACCGTCTCCTGGCCCTCATTCTTGTTCAGCTCTTCCTTCCACTTTTGACTGAGCTAACGGGTGTCTCGTTGATGAGCGTGTTTACGAGACCAAAGAGCCATAAAATACCTTGATAGCCCATCCTCGAAAGATGCTCTGGAATGCTTTCAACTGAGAGACAGAAAATGCCGGTAGCATCACTTTACGATGACGAGAATGGTTCTCTTTGTCGTTTGCCGCCGCAATCCCCCGTCCAAAGGACTCGGTTTGCATTCGTACTGTATCTGCGGGTTTGCAGAAGTTGTACCCAGATGTTTGGAAAATATATTGAATGGCCATTGGGTCGCAAGTATAGAGGACTGATTCCTACGAGACAGAACGAGGTAAATGGGAAGGAGATATCAGATGAAATCATAGNCATACCCCAAAACAGTCTGCAATGCGCATTGTATGGCCATATCTTGAGAACCAATCCTTGTCCAGGACCCCCGCTTCCTTCTGTTGACGCATAAATCGCTGGTGACCTACCGAGATCATTCAATAGTGGAACCCCAGAGATAGCATGAACAAATACCAAGAAACCATGAAGGACTCATTGGTCCATTTACCTTCCGTACCGTCGTTCTTCCTCTCCGAATCAATGAATGAGTTAAGACATACAATATAGCGATTGTGACAAGCGTGTGCAAGGCATTGAAAGTCATGTTAACAAGATTGGTGGGTTATCAAGGATCAAAGCAACACTCCCGTCTTTATATAGGCATCATCGTCATGAGCAAGGACTATTCAAGTTTACCGACGTTCGCGTATCCCATGTTCTGTTTATCGAGTGTGAAGCAATGCTGATGGTAAAAGCCCAGCTTTGCATAGAAACACGATGAAAGAGGCGTCAACCCATAGTTTGATCGTAGCGAATACGAGCCTGCAATTCAATCAAGCTGATGGCAATGCAAACTGGGGATTCGCTGTGGTCTGTGCGAGGATTAATACTATTGCCACAAGGCAGAACGAGGCCGGGAGCTAGTAGCCGTTCGCAATCGTCAACTGGGCAGGATTCAATGCGCAGTTTCGGCGAGATCTAGATGACGCGCGCTAAGCCACTATTCACTAGTGGTATTGAGGCTGAAGTGGAGAATTATCGAGGGATCCACTCTGCTTGGGTCAATGTGACTGAATAGCGCAAATTGAGATGGTGTTACTATGTGTAACGAAAAACGACCTCTGATAAGGAAGATAGAGAAGGACACAGCACTGTCATAATCCCCGTGAAAATGAAGAACAAGGATAATATACCACCTCTGGACCTTCCAAGGATTGAAGTACTTCCTTAAAGTCTTCATCTGCCGGCATCTTCAGCGTACACCTCCTACAATGATGTTAGAACGACTATCGTCTGAAAACATTGGTCAGCTTCCAGGAGGATACCTCCAATGGTTTATCAAATGCGTTGCGCTTTCCAGGATTGGGCACTGACATATACATACGAGTCTATTTGTTAGAACAATTTAGTCATCTGCGATTTGCGAATAGCAACAACTTGAACTTGTTCGGTTGAGCACCAGAGAACATCTATGTATATAGCCTTCATCGAGTTCGGTTGAGTTCCATCCAAAGTGAATCTTCATTGAAGAGTATGTTTGCGAACGAGAGGAGACTAGCGTAGTCGGAGAGAACCCTGTGCCCCAAAAGTCAGAATTTTAGACCCACCSAAAAGTGAAGTAAAGCTTACATGTCATAGCCCTCTTCACTAAACAATGTACCAAATCGAACAAAGATTTGGGACCAGCATCAGTCGCTGGAACAACAGGGATCTCGTCGACGATTCTCACAGTAGCACGCTCTAACACTCATAATTGAATCGTAAATCACATTACTTCTGTCGAAATTGTCCGAGAACTGGTCATTCAAGCTGGTAACGGGCGTAGAACGGGTGAGAGAGAGATGATGGATCATTGGAGAATCTGCCTCTGGTAGGCGCTACTTTCCGGTACAGCCACCATCATTTAGGGTTATCTGCTAACCACCATATCTATTCATCCTCTTGAGGAAAACTTTCGGAAAGATGCATTACTAGCTTTTGTTCTATGTACGTCTATTGGGATACTTGTACTCTCCGCTACGGGAACCTCCATTCTCTGGCCATGATTGCCTGGTTACCTTATTGTGAACAAGGAGTCAGAAGACGCGAGGCCCCAGATGGGGTAATGCTTTTGTTTTCCATCTAGTCGAATGGTTACATTGTTCCCCGACACTATATAAAAACCTGGGAGAAAAATCTGGNATCTGTCACTTTGCTTGCTTGTTTTCTTCTCTTCATCTTTTATAATCACTACCACTGGAAATACTTGGTTTCTAATGTGCGTTTTCATAGTATATTCTTCAACCTGTAAATATCAACTTACCGAGTTGCCAGGCATATGCCTCCTACACCACCTCCACCAGTGATGTCAAGAAATCCTACTACGCCTGCGAGAAAGAGTGCAAGCCCTCCGTCCATAGTGCGGCTAAGCCCTACCAGTAGGACTCCTCCATCTCAATCCAAGAAAGGAGAATCTCCTCCCGCGAAAACACCGCCTCCGTCTTCGAGAGACAACGGGCCCATCGTCTTGGGCTCAACAACACGTCTTGACAAAAACTCGCTCACTATCGGCATCTTTGTTCCCGGTCCCTCGTCCACAGCATCCAATTCTCTCCCCTGGGCAATCTACCGTACCACATCTACCCAGACCCACATGTACGTCGCACCAACAGGATACCGCGGTGCTTTCCCTGGACTATATGCCCAAACACCGCCCGCATCTGCAGTCTGCTTTTACAAAATCCTTACCTATAACAACACCCTCTACACTGACGACTATCAACATCAAGTCCTATCTGCGTCGTGTAGTACAAGCTCGGGGCTGGCTGGGGTTCTGGAGTTGCTGAGGGATGAAAACCTACTGCAGCTGTTAGGTCCGAGTGAGAGTATGCAAGAGTTTGTAGGGAATCTAGAGGCATATGCGGGGAAAGCATTAGGTGTGTTGAGGCAGTTGCCTCACACGAGTTGGGCAGCACTATGGCCTACACCGACTGCGCCATCGGATGCACCGTCTTTCAATTACAGTCATGTGTAAGAAGGGAAGAAGGACGTGTAGATAGAACGCGAAGATCTTGATCCTTATTCTTATTTGATTCTATGTGGCATGTATACGACTTGTTTAATACTAGTTAACATCATTGGTTGCAAAAATGTGGTTTGCATCTGAACCTCCATCTCGGTCAAAGTTTACGGTAAACGATTTATTGCTGTTTCACGCCTCGTTTTTGCGGCCGAGTCTTCTATAGTGCCTAGACATCAGACTCTTGTCTATGATGAGGATTCCGACCTTGGTGGGCTTCCTGCGTCTATGACGGACAGGACGTCTTCGACGACCTCTCTTTGAGTTTTGAGCCACGAGACCTTGATCTGCTGGATTAACTCGTAATATTCAGGCTACTGGATTATCCAGCAATCTCTGATATATGACAACATAACAGAATACATATCCGCACCTATTCCATTGTTCAGAACAAGTTCAGAACTCGAAGACCTGAATGAAACTCAGCTCAACTCAGCGGCCGTGGCGGAAAACATGGCGGCTATCCCCCACGCATCAATCGGTAGTCAATAGACGAATGAGCTTGCGGTTTCACTGTTCAGTTTGGTAGGTGGTTTCACAGGTGCCTCTGTATTCGATGCCCAGTCATACTTTGCCTCTTATTGGTCCATAGTGGCGTCTGTAGATCCCCTTCAAACAATTGGACCGGAGTTCGGCCGACGTCCGCCTTGCTTCCAACATTGAACATGCTCTCCCACCAGCACGCGCGCCACTCCCCTCGTTCCTTACACTCACCATCTTGATAATGCGCTCGTACATTTTGGGAACCTGAAAGGAAAGCGAACCATAATCAATCCATAGGATCAATCTATCTTTCCGACATCTCTCTTTTCATGCGTGACGGCTGCTCTTGTCCATCAGCTGCACCCACAATACCCATTGTGGGATTCGATTTCGTTTAAATAACCCCTTGTTGGCCATCCCGATATCTTTACTGGCCACCCACAGAACCTAGCCTAAGCGTGTCTCTTATCTTCGTGGTAAGTTTGTCTTCGCATCTTTAAGCTTTCCTTCCTTACCCCAACTTCCAGACGCAAGTCGAAGATGCATACACACATTCAGCCACATAGTAGAACTCCAAACCACTCTGACCAGAGCTCGTATTACCACTACGATAGACCAGTTCTAGGAACCACCACCCGGTTACTTCCACGATCTCTCTGCATTGGCATCTTCACAGCGAGCCCGTCCCTCCAGGACGAGACTCGTCTGGGATGGGCCATTTACCGAACTACATCTAATGAGGCCCATATGTACGCATACTCGGGCTACTCAGGCTCTTTCCCCGGTCTGTATGCTTCTACACCCCTGGAACAGCGATCTGCTTCTACCGTCTCATAACATTCCAAGCGGATATGTACCCAGACGCGTACCACCACCAACTCCTTTGCTCTGCTCTTGAGCTTGCCCAAAATTCCTTTGCGGAAAGTCTCGTTGATGGGCTGAGTGTCGTTTTGGAAGCGCTCAGTGACGAGAACTGTGTGCAATTGGAAGCGGGGGCGTATCCACACTCGAACGTCTGGCCTACAGTGAGGGACTTTGTGAAGTGTTTGGAGTCATACTCCTGGAAGGTTTTGGATGTCTTGAGGAAGCTATCACCGAGCAGTTGGGCCCCATTGTGGCCTGACCCAAGGGCACCGGCGGATGCTGCGTCGTTCAACTATTGTCACATATAACGATGTGAGTTCCGTCTCTCCTTTTGATAGACCATTCGCTCACAAGGCTTTACCCTACAGTCTTCAAGAATCGTATACACCCTACTTCTTGGATACCCAGATCATAGATCCCCAAGAACATCAATCGCTTTGCTATTCTTCAGTCTCGATTTCGTGTTGTCCTCTGTTTGCTAAGTGTGGTCAAATTGCTATCTTCTTCGTCGCTCCAAAGTCTTCCCGTTTCTGTGTTGTCGCATTGCTTCTATGTATGCTGTCGATGTATCGTTTGCAAAATTCCTCGTACTGACATTCTTGGACATTTGTAGTACATATTTCTTTGTTTATAACAATATACATACCTTCAACCATGTCAAGTCACATTTATGGAGGCTATTTTCTGTGACCAGAACATATGCCACAGCGATCCACTTCATGACCTCTTGCGGGTTCAGGTCCCTCGACGCCAC